>BRZM01001667.1:0-60200 GCA_033238685.1 Lates japonicus | reverse complement strand
TACAGCATTTCTCTCCTTTGCAGGCTCTTTTGCAAGGGTTCTGAATATTTTCTAGAGCTGCTGTATATCATATTTAAATACCATACCACAGCGGACACACTTGAGAGTTATTTATGTCACGCAAATCAAATTATTCAGTTCATTTCCTGGATCAGATTCACATGTAACATTCTCCTCCTTGATGATGCATCTGCCTGGGATTGTCTTTGTATAGCCAGCCTGGCACTGTAGAAAGCCTCACCTTTGTTTGAAGAATGAATGCATTATGTTAGTAATATTATTGACAGCCAGAATATAGTGATGGCATTACAGTGATAAGTTGATTACCCTAGCATAGTTTCGCTGGATGAAAGGAGGAAAAAAAAAAAAAAAAAAAAAAAATATATATATATATATATACATATGTGTATATATATATATATATATATATATATATATATATATACACTTTCAGCTCATTTGACCTGAATGTGATATGAATGAGCTCTTTTTTTTCTTTGAATTCCCTCCTTCAGAGATCCACGCCCCCTCGCACTGAAATTCATTCAATGCCCTCTCTTTGGCTTTCCTCTCGGCTCCTCTCTAAGAGAAATTCCCACAGCCATCCTTAGTCCTGTTCCATTTCTCCAGTACACATTTTGTGGTAAAGGGAGCAACACACTTTTGAGACTGCACCAAGTGCAGCGTATATCTCTCAAAATCTAGGATTTTCTGTGCAAAACTTTTCCACGGCAGAACACACACATTTTGAATTTACAACAATATTTTATAACATGTTCACTTTTATCTAAAATAAAATTATAAATAAGATGCTGTACTTCTGTTTACTCACAATACAGAGTATACTTTCTGCTAATTATAGGCAGCATTGTGAGGAGGCCTTACCTATGGGACTACTAATTAAATTTCCAGAAAATGAATGCAGAAACAGTTGATTTTTGGTTTAAATGCAGCTTAAAGATGAAATTACACTGGACACAAGATTGCCGAATAGCATTTAGAGAATCAGTTGTTGGTGGAAATATGCAGCCCCAGTTTTCCCCCTCGTTATTATTAAACTGGCGCAGGCGTTATGTCTCTGAATCTGGTCGGGGTGTTTGAGAGGCGGTGCCGAAGAGATCTGGAGGGGTCAACTTTTGGAAAGAAAAGTAAAAAAAAATGAAAAGAGTTATATGGTTAGTTGGTACGCAAATAAGGTATCTTACTATAGAATTCATGGCCAGCGGTGATATCAGAAATCGTGATCCTTGTTAAAGCTGGTCTGTGGCATAGCAGAGAGCAAAGTTAGGGTCATGGGTCACTGGCTTGCCCTTGCTTGAGCAGAGTTCATAAAATTGATAAGTGTGGGATTGTGGGAAACTGACTCCAGCAGCGTTGTATGATCCTCAACATTCTACTGAACAGGCTTTTTCACCCTGACAAGAAAGAAAAAAGAATCTAGCAGAGCGCAATGACCGTCACTGGAAAAACAGACGAAGCGCGCGGGATGCAAGGGTGGCGGTGTGAGTCGGCTACAGTTGAATGCTTTAGTAGGCGGACTGTTCAAATTTTGTTTGCTCTGTATAAAACCAGACCTAAAGTGATAACAAGGAGAATTAGGACAAATACACATAAAGCAAAACACATTTCCATTTTGTTTCAAAACAATGTGAGACACAACAACAAATTGGAACTTACGTGGTAGCCTGTTTCAACCAGGGGCTATATTTGGGGTCTTTCAACCACATCAGACTTTTGATGTTTGTATTCATTTTATTTTTATTTTTCTGGCTAGTTCAGCTTTGAGCTGGACAGGCGTCAGATGTTATACTTGAGATAATTTCACTGAATCACCCTCCCATCTTTCCTTCCTCACTCTCACTGGCCCCTCTCACTTCCCCTCCTCCTTGTTTCCTCTCCCTCGGTCCCCTTTGCGATTATGAAAATTGTATCATATATTTGGCTATATTAGGCCTCACATTAGAGCCTTTTCTCTTTTTAAGCAGCATCCGCTCACCCTCTTTGTCTTTAAGAAGGATTGAATACACTTACAAGATACTGGTAGAATGGCTGCTGGACTGTATCATTTAAAAGTTGAATATTGTGATGAATATTGTACAAAAAACAAAACAAAAACAAAAAAACATCACACTGCTTTTAATGTAAACAAAATGTGTGTGTGCTCATTAGTTTATTAAAGGTCATTTGCCACCCTACACTGAAAAGTGTGGGCATCTTGCCTGGCTGACTGAACATTTCTCTAACCCCCTTCCCTCCACATGACATGCAGTGTGTTCCAGCACATTAGTTTTATGTATGTGTCTCTTGCTGGCTGGTTGGTTGTGTGTAAAGCAGGCTCATTGGTGCTCAGCCAGGCGAAAAGGCTTGTATGTGTATGTACACTATTGCACTGTAGTGTGTGTGTGTGTAAAATCTACCATGCATTAGGCTTGCATTGTGTTTTTCAGCCCAGTGACTCCAAGTGCACAGGGACATGGGAAGTGATAGATGGCAGTGGACCAACATGAACATACATTTTCATGTGCAAAATGCACATGTGAAACACACTACAACATTTTCAACATTCATCACCTTCCGACCTCTGCCTCAAAATTTATGAGCTTTTTTTTGTAGATTTCCTCTTCTCTCCTTCGTGCTGCCTCTTTTTGTGAAATCAGCCCACACCCGTGGTGTGCCCTATCTCAGACTGTGTAGCTTATTTCAGTAAAATAATTCTTCATTTGACTATGAAGAAAATCCACCTAAAACACAAAACATGTCAAGTTAAGTAGATATTAATTAAATAAGACACATCTGTGGGAAATAATATGAATACATTTTCTAAAAATATACTAATGAACCAGCATTTGTGAAATAACTGGAAATGATTAAAACTCAACTGATTATTTCATAATATCCTAATTTTATTGGATATATTTCACTTATTCAGTGTCATGCTTTATTTCCAGATAATTCCATAATGTTCAGCAATTGCATGCCCTTAAGCGAACAAGTTTACTTGTATGCTTGCCAGATATAGTCAGCATGCTCTTGGTAGAATAACAGCACTGACAAATCATTCCTGAAATGACAAAAGTCTGGTCTATAAATATACAGTGCACAGACAAAGGTAACTAAACTCTTCTAGCTTTCAAGCCGTAGCTTAACAAAGGGTGCCCATGCAACATACCCAATAGCCTTCTTAAATATAGATAGGCTGACTTTTGAGCTGGATTGTTTATCAACATCATAGTATAAAATAGCGTTACTGATGTTAGCCGCTCCTTCTGGCTGTAGCAACCACACTCTTTGATCTGCAGTGATTTTGTCATTCCATCAAGGAACATCTGCAGATTCAAAGAAGATCATGTCACACTGAAGCCCTAGTAATAAACCAAGCACACAGTCCTGTCTAGGTATGCATCCATGTTAAACTATGAAAATAAAATGAGATTTTTAGTTTCTGTATATGTGCTGTATTTATTCAAACAACTGCATGTAGTTAATTGATTCAGAATTACATTGGCGTTGTTGGCTATTTAGCTAAATGTGATAGCAGTTGTTAGTTTTAGGATTTATTCTTTGGGACTTTTGGGAATAAATATACAAATGGAAGTGCAATTAATTGGAATACTAATATTTTCTCCTGTCCTAGAGTAGCAGCACTGCCTAATACCTTATCAGACCAACACACTGACCTGCATCTGCAGTCTGTCTGAATGGCACATCAGTCAACCTCCCATTCATCCAGGGTTACATGCTTTGTTGCTGCCCAGCTGTGAAATTAATTTTGTGATACCAATGTGTTAATGTCATTTTAACCAACTACTCACAAAGAGACAGAGAGAGAGAGAAGGAAAAGAGGAGAATGATGAGAGAACTGAAACTTAGGGTTTGGTAATTATCTGAAATACCTGTAATACCTGTAATTTTCTGCCTTATCAATGACTTATTGAAATTCATGGGAGTAATCAATGAGTCTAATGCCTGTAACAACAAAGAAAAAAGGCAGTTTCTAATGATGCCTTGAATATGTTCAAGTCTGTGTTTGGTTTACTGTCCCATCAGCTTTATGCCTCTGCACTGGCCACAGCCGTGGTGGAAGCATTATGTTTTCAGGTTGTCCATCCATCCTTTACGTCCCTCCCATTCTTGTGGATATAACATCTGGAACAAGCGTTCCGCACTTGGATGAACTGATGAAATTTTGTTGATTGAGTAGGCCTGTACAATAAATTCAATAATAATATTGACCACGATTTGGGCTTTCCAAAGTGAATCGACTTAAGCTTCCTAGCCAGCTTCGGGGTAATTTGCATATTTTTGAAGCTTCTTTTAAGGAGCTGTCATTGCCCTTGTCACGTATACCATGCAGGGTGGTTTAAGGTAAGGAGATAACAACAGAGAGCAGGCAAGCAAAACAAAAATCAAATGTCTGTAGCAGAGGCAGAGAGCTAGTCCTTGAAACAAATCATCATCTATTGTTGAAATTATTTCAGACTAGAGGGTGGTGATGTTGAACAAGAACAAATCATATGGAAAAGTGCAGGATGAAAAACACCTAGCTATTTGTAGAATAGATATATGAAGGCCAGAAAGAATAATTGTCCCTTTTAGTGACAACTCAGACATCGTAACAGAAATACTTTACAAGCAGTGTTGTTCTGTTATTTTAATTTAGGTTTAAAAATGGTACATTTATTATTTTGCTTCCAAGAAGATCTCAGTCTTATTTGAGGCAAAGATTGAAGTATAGATATAACATAATGTATGTACTTCAGTCCAATTTCCATAGCAGCCTGGGGTTTTAGTCTGCATGACATTTATAATAATAATAATTTGCCCTAAAATCAATTTATGTAACAATTATAATTTGGCCCATAATTGTGCAGTGCATTGTCCCAGGTTAAGGTCAAGATCACTCACATCAATCCCACATTCTTGTGAACAACGATATCAGGAATGCCGTAGAAGGAACTTCATTAAATCTGGCACAAATATCCATTTGGACTCAGGGATGAGCCGATGTAGAGACATAAGTTTGAGTTTTTTTGTTTGTTTTGTTTTTCAGTGTGCGCAGGAAGCGCACAGCAGGGGACTATGAGGAGGTATTTGCTGAACTTTACAAAGGTGCACTGGCTTAGAATCGCTGACTGTACCTTTAACTCCTTTATTGTGTATTCCTTCAAAGTCTTCACCATACAGTACGATACATTAGTCTAAACAGACATGAATGAAAACTCAGCTTGACTGGTTGGCAGAAACATACAATCATGAGGTGGTAATCTAGTAGCTTTGACTTTTGCCTTCACTCTTGTCAGCATTAGCAAGAGAACCTTTGGCATCTTTCACTGGGTGGGAAATGGTTCCTGCTGTAGAACACCAGCTGCCTCCATTAAAATTGACAATGTCACCAAACCCTAGTGGGCCAGGGAGCTAACAGATGATAACTTTTTAAATAGTGTGTTCAGGAGGCACACATTCTAAAACCTGCTCACCTGTGCTGGGGCTGTTTGGGCAACCCAGACAGACTGTGGCTGACAGATGGAGCTACAGTTAGGGTGCATTACGGTACCTTTCACCCTTTGTATGACTCCCTCATTAATTGGCAAATGTTCCTGTATCATCGGGGTGATATTCCTTGCCATTTGGATGGGCTTTTGTTTTCAGCTGTTTCTATAGGTGTTGGTAGCGTGGAAAATGGATGACAATACCTTGTGGGAGTTCAGATGGCAAGAGAGGAAGGTCAGTTACGGCTTGGCCGCAGCAGTAGGCTCCGTTGACCTGCACTCAGAGGCTGGTGGACTCAACAAGGTTAGAGCTCCCAGTGGCAGAAGACAGTGGGAAGAGAGCAAAGTGTGGCAGAAGGTGACAGTCAGTGTTGTTTTGACATGTTTGAGACCCTGGCATTGGACACTTGCCATTTGCATCTTGTTTACAAGTTTCTATTAGTAATGCAAGTTCAGCAGTGGTACAGTGATTTGAATGTGCTAGCGAGACTAGTGAGGGCTATAACTTGATTTAGATAATCACTTACATTGGCCTTTTTTGTTTGTGAGCTTCACCATCCACAATGTTAAATGTTAATTCATTAGTTAAAACTGTTTCAGGCTTACCTTTCTTTCAGAGGCCTTTGTTCCTCCACCATTAGTGCTTGGTACTGTCCATGCATTTCATACCCGTTCATTATTGAATGTGGCAGGGGTACAAGGGTCATGATGTGTACAGGAATAACACTTTAGTAATCAGCATCTCTCCTGCATAAACCGCCCAGAATACCGAGGTATAGCAAACCTATCTGATGTGTCAGCCTGATCAATCCATACAGTTAACCTGGCTTCACGCGGCTCACATAGCACTTCCACCCGAGTGCACGCTGGCAATTGTTTTCCGCGTTGTTTGGGTTAAAATGGTTAGATGTAGGCACAAACACCACTTTGTTAGGATTAGAGAAAGATCATGGTTTTGGATTAAAACAGTAAGATGGAGTAAAGTGTCCTGATGTGAGACGTAAAAATGTCCAGTTACTGGTTTCCGACGCATATAAATCTCTAAATAAAGACACATCATCTAGGAAATATGTGATGGACACAGTAAGGACTGAGTGAATCCATCACACAAAATTAGATGGAGCAAGAATGGCCTGAATGTGTGTGGTGTGTGCAGTGAGTTTTTACTTTTACTCAAAAGTCAAGCTCAAATGAATAACCACTTCTTTATACTTGAATTTAAATTAATGACAACCATGGGTTAATGTTTGGTATATAGTTGGAGAGGGTCTACTTACAATTTAGGTATAGTCTATATATTTTCTACCATATATTATCCATAAAACCAGACTGTGTCCAATAATGTAAAAACTCCAGCTCTGTGACTATTCTGAATACCTTTACAAACTATGCGATGGTCTGCATATTTTTGTACATAAATTCTCATAATGGTGGTGGGCTTTTTAAACTCCCTAGCAGCCAGCATAATAGTCAGATGAGGTTGTTTTAGTTGGTGTTGCTCCTTTATGTTTCTGATTCATTACCTCACTTGAGTGTCAATCGAGCCCAGTGGTCCCAGCTTTCTTTATTTGTGATTATCCGATCAGCATAGCTTTGCTTGCTAATTATGAGCTTAGGTGACAGACCTTCACTTCATTAAGTCTCTACTGACAGATGGCTGCAGATTTAATGAAATGTGAGACCCCTATACAGTCATTATGCATTATCAACAACAAAATAAATTTCTTATCACACGCAGGCTACTACTCACCATGAGAGACACCAACTTTTTGGGCCAGACAGAAAAGTGAGGGTGGGCGCTGGCATTCCCTAGTCCTCCCACAGTGGGCTCTGTCCAGTAGGACAGTCTTATAGCTTTGTAATTGGTGGAAACTCAAGCAGTGCAATTTAAAGTGCAAAATGAAAATAGGTAAGTGGAGAAATATGGTGAACTTTTTGGAGCAGCTTACACTCTTGGGGCAGTGAAAATCAGGCTTCCTGAAAAATGTGGTTGGCTGGAATGAATGGAATTAACACATTTCGTTTGCTTTCTGAACTGTTGAATGATAACACACTACTGTACATTTGTGGATCAGTTGTAAATGACCAATTATAAACACTACTGTTCCTGACCCTGTCCTTATATCAGATTGGATGTTTGTGGTATACTGGGCTATTTTCATGAGCTTTGCAACAATTAATTTTTGTATTTCTTTGACCTGTTGTAAGTATAGAACAGGCACACATTTTAGGGAAAGCTTGAGAAAGACAGAGTTTGGGTTTGTCCATGGTCAGCTGGTGCTATTCTGATTATATGCATGATCGCAGTCCTATGGAGTATTTTATGGCTACAGTGGTGGTCATGAGAGACTGTGCTGTAAAAAAAACAAACAAGCTCTTAGTTCGTCTGTGCCGCAGCTTTTTGACCCACGGTCATGTCTTGTTGTAAGCGACATCTAGTGGCCATAATGTAATTAAGAGCGGGAACAAAGTAGGAGGCGTAGTATAAGACTGAGACAGTCAGGTCAAGGAGACTTCTGTTCACTTCCTGCTTGGGAACCCAGTGATATTTGCTGCTGCCAATCTGTTGCTCACTACCATTTTGACTGACGCATGCCCTAAAGCCAAACTGAGACCATTCCATAATATTATAAGTCGTCTTTATCACTGCTACCATGATGATAAGCTCTGGTACATAAGCTGGTACCTCCTCCATGCTCTACAGGGATTCAGGGACAAGTGACCTGTATGGTCGTTTAGGTTGGGAGGAGTCCGCTGTGTTCTTGAAAACTTAACAACCCCTCCTTGTAGATGATAGACTGGGCAGTTTAATGTTATTCCTTCAAGCAGGAAACAATACCACGAATACAAGGTACCGTGAATTGTGAATTAAAACTTACTTTGATTTAAACTGAGACACACATGTTCTTTGCCCCAGGAGGCTTTTTTTATTGACAAGGTAGAGAAGGGAAAAGAGGTCTGGGTTAAGGAGGCAGTACTGATGCTTGAGGGCTCCCAGGTGTCCGGCCCGGCCAGGAAAGGAAAAGATTCTGACCAGCGGGACCATGAAGGTCAGCAGGTCTCTCCAAGAGGAGATAAAGTGAAATTAGAGGTCCTCTGGTGGTCTGCAGAGAGGTGAATTCCTCTCCATGGCTTCAGATAGTAACTGCACTGCATTTATAAAGCCACTCAAAACACGTTTCACTACAAGTTCTTCCACATTCACACACATTCCTACAGCCTTCTCGCCACCACATATTTCAATTTGATGCCCTCTGGTTGGCACAGCCAATGCCTCTTCTCTACAGGCCAGCCATTTCAAGAGAAAAATAAACTGAAGCACAATTTTCAGCCAAAGCTGACACTGACTGCATTTTTTAAAATTATCTTCAGCTGTCTGCCACCTATCATCATGAAACAAATATGATTATATTTCTACAAAGGCATTGGTGCTCACTAACTCTAGAGATACTGTAAATGATCGTCTTTTTTATTTTATTTCATGCGCACAAGTGAAGCACCATATGCATAGGCAGCCCTTCTAGCCACAAAAATTTGCGTATTTTTCTAGATGTTTGTAAACTTGTGGGTGCAGTATACAACAAAACTGAGTACACCCTAGTCCAATATTGCTAAAATAATTACAAATCCTGTCCATTTTTATACATCTTTGTTTTGTAAAGCCAGAACAGTGAAGCTAATAATTTGAAAAACAGAAATGTTGACTGAACTGTGATGAAAGGTCCATAGTAAAGATAACCACAAAATGTCAGTACACCACTTCATTTGTGAGATTCCATTTCTTTTATTTTTACTTTTATATTTTATATGTCCACCTTTACTTTTGATGACATGAATTGTACTAGTCTAACATGAATCTGTGCACAAATGTGAGATGTTCTGCTGTTGTTCACAGATGATTCTGTTCAGCTGCTCGTTGCTGGAGGGTTTGTTGCTCTACCTTTCACTTAAAATACTCCAAATGTGTTCTATTTGATTAAAGTCATTCTATCTCTTCCTTTTTGACAAAACATTATTCAGAGTAACAAACCATCGTCATGCATTTACTTATGTAAAAATGTTCCATATAATTTAACTGACCTGTACAATATATAGAACAGCATGCGATCAAACTAAATTTTATTTTATTTTAAATGAACTTCACCTCCCAAGAAAAACTTAATATGTCATAATTATTGTTGCTCACAATTTTTTTTTGTTGCACTGACATTTTAGTGGGTGTCTTATGTAAATTGTGGTAAAAATGTATGATAGCTAATATCCAAAAATACTAAGATTGAAGAGGATGTATCTTCTGTATGGACGAAGACAAAATTTAAATTGTATTACACGTTTATTTTTTGGATGCTTCAAAACCCTTTTGTATGGAATCTCTGAAATGAAAGTGAGCATCTTTCTTTTTTCATCTGTGAACAATCCTTGAGAGGCAAATGAATATTTTTTGTTTGCTTATTTAACAGATGACCTAACAAAATAAATAAATAAAATAGAACAGTAATGTCTTAACTGAGTCGATGTGGATTCCACAGATAGACACCTCTGTAGTGCTCACACACTACATCTCACCTCTAATGTGAACATTGGGTTGTTACTGTCTAATGTGGGTTAGCGGTGATTTTGTATGGAGCCCCTGTCAACAGTGTGAACTGTTTAAAGCTATCATATTCTAGTTCCTCCTGTAGGAAACCAGTGAAAATGTAATATGATGGGTTAGATATTGTTTAAGAGCTGGAACAAATGTTCAGTATGTTTAACCACTAATTTTGTTCAGACCAAAATTGTTGTGAGTTGCTGCATACTCAGACATTTTCACTCATCTGTTGGAATGTATGGTCCGTGCAGTTATTAGGGATGAGAATTGGTAAGATTTAATTGATATCAATGTCATTATCAATCCTGCTTATCAGTCAATTTTTTTCTTTTGATGATTCCTGCACAAAAAAGTTGGCCCCCACAAGGTTTAAGTAGCAGCATGACTCTTTTATTTTCTCTGAGTCTCTGAGCGAATATCTGTTGACCTTTAGTTTTCATTTACAATGCATTCAGAAAGTATTCAGACCCCTTCACTTTTTTTCACATTTTGTTATGTTGCAGCCTTATGCTAAAATAATAAAAACATTTTTTCTCTCATCAATCTACACTCATTTCCCCATAATGACACAGAATCTAAGTTTTTTTTGTTTTTTTTTCCAAATTAACTCACAAGGAAAAGCTGAAATGTCACGTTGACAAAAGTATTCAGACCCTTTCCTATGACACTTGAACTTGAGCTCAGGTTCCTCCCATTTCTCTTCTTCATCTTTGAGATGTTTCTACACACTGGAGTCCGCCTGTGGTAAATTCAACTGATTGGACATGATTTGGAAAGACACACACCTGTCTGTACCAGGTGCAATCAAAATGTTCTGAGGATGTGCTGTAACAAGCAAAAATTGTACCTGATTTCAATTTGGCTGCCGTCCCCAGCATCAAGCACTGGCACTGTCTTTTTAATTTTTTATTAAACCCATTTTCGTGTATCAGCAAGAGCACCCATGTTCAGCAAATAAAATAAAATAATTTGTAAATTACTAGCTACAGTTACAAACTGCAAGTACAGAGCAGAGTCGCATCACAGAATAGCACAGTCTGATCAAATGACCAGAGGAGAATTGACTGACAAGACGAGCAGAGCTTGTCAAAGCAAAAAGCAAAAGCCAATATTTCAGATATATAAACCACACGGCAAGAGGGAGCCTGACAACATTTATGAGGCAATCTACAAACTGTGTCTGATTGAGGTGGCAGCATCTGGGAAGTAACACTTTTTTTTCACACACATCATATTGAGCCAGCACTTTTTTTTCTTTTTTTTTTTTAAATGTCCAGTCTAATTGGTGACAGAGGTCTTTCCACACTGTGGCATCCCTTGTGGCAGTATAGTTAGAAATTATGTCAAGTAGTGGGTCAAACAGACTCAGGGATTCTGGAGCCAATCTGCAGGATCAGTTACAGGACATGTTTTATTGGATCATTAACAGCTATATAAAATCCAATCCATTTCCATTGAACTGGTTTCTAATGCACAGACAATGTGACTGGCTGTGTAAAACACACAAACAGCAGCGAGCATACTCAATGACTGATACTCGCTGACAGTGAGTGTCAATAAAAGATCAGCATAATCTCTAGTGTTTCAGCAACATTCTAATGTTCTGCTAAATGTTTTTTGGACATTTTAATTACAGCTGAATTTCTTTTTGTTCATGTTTTAGAAGAAGAGAAGGTCTGTCCAGGCCTTTTCTGCTACAACATTTTCAGAGAAACACTCCTCCCTGAGCATGTATTACACAACATTCTACATGACACTATATAAATATATTATTGGAAACTAGTATATATTTAGTTTGCAGAAATAGCTAAATTGTCTTAACACTGTTGTTGTTAGGCCAAAACTGAACTATCCCTAAATTACAGTATTTAGGGAAATGTATAGACATATAATAATGATAAATATTGGATCAAGTTTGAGGCTACTCAGTTTTAAAGAAGCAAATCTGGTTTGGATGGTTGGCTTGATAATCCCATTTTATCAAACAAAAGCACCACTGTTAGTACTGTGTATTTGAATAACCACATGTTCTCATTTTATTACTCTGTAATTTCATCCATACCACTTGTTTGTTTTCCTAACACAGTTGTGTTTAATGTCTCTTCGTACCATTTTTTTGGTTACATTTATAAGTTAAGTTTGACTCTGAAACTTTCTATCTATGGTTTGCATTATTCCCTTTTAGAATGCAGGAACAGCAAGAAAAATATCTCCTCAACTTTACTGGTTGAATGATGAATATTAACAATGCACAGTGAGTTCCAGAAAGGTCACCTCTCTGAACATTTCTGTCCATTAAAACAGACACAAATCTAATGGAGACAGTCACATCATTAGTCCTTCATGGCAGTCTAGTTCTGTGTGTATGTTTGCGTCTGAGTTATCTTATTCTTATTCTATCATATTCTTCCTATGTCTCCATTTCACTCTGTGTTATGATGTGCTGATTTGTAATGTGTTTTGGCCATGGTGCAAATAGTGGAAATGTGTAAGATTTGACTGGGTGTGAGCACAAACAAACACGAGAGTGTGACACTTAGACACAGAACACTGCACAGAACAGATGAGCGACGCAGGAACACAAAGACATGCAGTTTATGCTCAGTGAATTAGTGAATTAGCGCAAGTCATGTAGTCAGAATACAGTTTCACAGCAGTGAATCACTATTGTGAGATGGTTGGTCGGCAGCTCTTCCTAACAACACAACTATGACTGAGAGTGTCTGCTCACTATGAAACATGCTTGACTTGTGAGAGGCCTTGCTGATTGGCTCGGTTAATTTCAGCAGCTTTTTTTTCTTTTTTTTTTTTAACCTGAGCCTGACTAAGATTGCTAAGAAAACATACCAAACCATTTCAGTTTCTTTTTAGTGATATTGTTCTCTCTCTGTCTCTGTCTCTCTCTCCTGTTGTGTCATTTCATCTCTTTTTTTCTTTTATAGTGAAATTCCCTCAACTAGTTTCATCTAGAAAGTAAATGGGCAAATGCTTGATATACCATTGGAGATGGGAGAAATAGACAGAGGAAAAAATGTGATCATTCCAAAAGCAAAATTTTGATGACTATTGAACTCACAAAAACACTACGTTATAATGTGCTACTGTGTGTCCTTATCTCCCCTTTCCAGTATTCCCACTGTTGTAGTGACAGTGTGTAAAGTTCAGAGTAAAGATCTTGGTGGGTGTTTCACAAAAAGTGCACATACCTGAGGACTTGATGATACAAACCATCAATTATATGCAGTTCAAGTGACAAATCTCTCACCAGCATATACACTTTTTAATACCAATAATGATGGGTGAACCTTCCATGTGCTATAAAATAACTTGGGCATCTTTACAATAAGTTAGAATTTTTCCCTCAGGTCATGGGTGTTTTAAGTTACTGTAGCAATTGCCTCAGCTCTAGAAGAAAGGCTCTTATACTAATAGTCTCAGCCCTAGCTTACCCAGAATTAGGACTTACAAGTAAATGCTGCACTGGGCTTACATACTTGGACCAGTAATATCTTGACTCCTTCAGGACATTTCTTAACAACATGTTTGCTTGTTTTTTTGTTTGTTTGTTTTTTTAGCGCTGTGCACTGCTGTCCAGTCCTGAGCAACACTGATTCTTCAATGTAAGGCGCCCTTCTGCATCACACCTGCCAGCACAGGTAATGATATATGACAGTACACCACACACACACACACACCACGCACACAGATGCATGGACACACGCTATGGCTGCTGCAGGGGCTGACGAAGAGCTACAGTTGCCAAATAGGCCAGTATGCTTAGATGTGTGTGCATGCTTGCGCTTATGTGTGTGCTTGCAGCCCATTGGTCCAGAGGACAACTGGCTGAGTTTGGGTCTTTAGACCATATTGGCTCTCATTTGTCGCACAGGGAGTTGGTGGAACTCCCAGGAAGTAGTGTTTTAAGCCATAAACACCCAGCACACAGAGCTGGAGCACATTATTCAATTTTCATCTCATTCATGCTTTACTCTGTCAGCCGGCTAAAAGCTGCAGCTTATCACTGTTCCTCTGGACTCACAAAGCTGGGAAAAGAAAGGAGGATGTCTGAAAAATTTGATAAACTTTTTTTTTTTTCCCCCCGTTGGTTATATTTACATGTTTTGCAGTGCAGTGTTGCAGCCATTATTTCAACATTAGCATGGAGGTGTAGGTGTATGTGTGTAATCTGGCAAAATGGCTCATGTATACATGCCTGGCGATTGCACGCACTAAACAGTGATAAATACACCAACTTCCTAGTCGCTCTGTGGCGACCTCTTGGGCATAGACAGACTTCCTGATGTGAGAGTGCGGCTCTGTGGAGAATACTGTCAACAGATTGGCATGTGTGTGGTCATGTTGTTTTGAAGGAATAGATAACAGGATAACTATGTCACTCTAACATGAGCCATTGACCAAGCTGTTTTTTTCTGCTGGTGAGTGTTTTCTTGATGATGATATCTGACAATTGAAAACGAATCCTCCCACATCTGCATTATTGATGAATCTCCTGGTGTGGAAATCGTCATGACCTACATACATAATCTATATAGATATTTGTGATAAAGGCAGTAGTAAACAGCTCAGATTTATCAAGCCCCTACTAATAAATGTTGCAACAGTGATATTTATTGTTTGCTTGCTGTTGTTTTGTTGTGTTTGGGGCTTTAGAGATATGAAAACAAATATTAAAGACACATTTGCTGAACTGAGGCCATGTGGCCTCCTCCTTGCTGTCCTCCTCTGTCTCTCTTGAGTCTCTTTCAGAGATCTTGCTATATTAGCATTAAGAGGACCCCTCATTGTACCGTCTTTGCTTGTTTACACTGAACTAAACAAAGGCAGCATAATCACTCAGAGGCGTGACGTGACATGTGACACAACAGCGTCACTGTCCATCCCGCTCCCTTGATGCAGACCTTAATTTGGCTCCGTGAGTACCGACTTAAAGTTGGAACAACTATGCCCCTCCCCATTTTATGTTCCTACGTATTTTTCAACATTCCCACCTTGAACAGGCTGTGTAAAGGGGGCTTTTGTTGTTGTCAACACTCTCTCCCACACACACACGTTGGTCTTTCTGTAGTTGTGAGGACACTCAGTGATGCCTCACACATGCCTCGTGGAGCTGTATGTATGAACGCAAATGTCTGAATCACTCGGACCAGACACTGAACAGACTTTAGCTCCCTGGTATAAAGTCTGTGCAATGTCCAGTTGAGTTGATGTGTGAATAAAGCAGATAATTATCTGGAGAACAGCCCCTTCACCATCCATCTATAAATGGATAAATCTCGGTCTGTTTTGATTTTCTCAACAACTGCTGCAGATTTTGTGGGTGCGTTGCTGAGGACTCAAGAAAGTGCAGTGTTGACTATGACATATTTTGGATGAGCAGTTGTTCAATCAACAGAGAATTCTCCATTTATTTTAAACTGCACTTGCTGTCACCATGGTAACCATTTTTTTTTTCCTTTTTCTTTTTCTTCTTTTTTCGATACAGAAACAATCCAGCTTGACGAGAACTATCCTGGTCACAAATAAATGCCTTACCCTAATCCTAACCTCAACCAAATTCTAACCTGAACCTTAAAACCAAGTCTTAACCATCAAACCTTTAAAGCTAAGAGGACAAGCCAAGACTTGTCCACACAACTATAGAAGGACATGTAAGAAACAAAACCAACACACACTCACACACCCTCTTTTCTCTTGCTCTTCGTCAGACAGCTCTTGGCTTATAAAACCATCATGATATATGATGTTGTCTGACCAAAATACAAAAAAGTCCCACTGCGATTTAAACAGAGCATTGTGCTTGGACTTAGACACACAAAAAAAAACACAAAGTGATGTCCACACTGACAGTTTTTCTTTTGTCTAATGTGGGTATGTTGGCATTTTATGCTGGACAGAAAACACATACACACATGAAACATGTTGTTGCTGAAATTTGTGGTTTTATTTTATTTTTTTTTAAGTATGTGTGTGTGTGTAGATATATATATATATATATATATATATATATATATGTATGTATGTATATATATATATATATATATTAACTTTTTTGCATCTTAAACAATGAAAATTGATAAATAAAACCACTTTGTGGTATTCTTCCCATTTTATTTCAGCTTTTTAGGGATAGGTTTTATGGGTTAGTGCAAAGATGGAAGTGTAGTTTGTTTTAGGAGACATTAGGTCATTGTTTTTTTTATCTTTACTGTACAGAACTAAACACACTTGCTTACACAATTTGCTATATTCCATATATCAGATAAAACCTGACTTTTTTTCATACAAAATGTAATAATACATAATAATAAACAGTCATATTGATTCTGATATGTCACAATCATATCAGAGTTTTTATCAGCCCAAAGCTAATGTAAGTGGGAGTTATTGGCTCTGTTATGAACTCTAGTATAGGACCCCAATGCAGAGAACACACACAGGTAAGTTCCAACAGAAGGCTCTTTAATAAGGCACCGATGAAAACACAGGAACAATAGGCAGACAGCTTGGCAGGCGACTGGCTGACTAAAGAAAGTCTGAAGACACGAGGAACAGAAAAAGCTGCCACTGGAGAACACAGGTAGCCACAGAGAACAGGAGAAGCTTGCCACTGGAAAAACGTAGGAAGCCACGGAGAACCAGGAGAATCCAAACACAGGTGGCGCTGAGAGCTTGCACACAGGATACAGCAAGGAATACTCTGGCAAAGGGCTGGAGTGAAGGCCGGGCTTAAGAAGGCGAAGGGAGAATGAGCGGAGTGGAAACAGGTGTGTGTAATCAGCCAGCAGGAGGAGACAGCCACACCCCCTGCAACACACCAGCTCTGCAACCAAACAGAAAAAGGGAAGGGGGAACAGAGAGAAAAACGCAAGAAAAAACACAACACAAAGACAAACTAACCCAAACCATAACAGGCTCAGTATGTTTGTGTTATTGGCCATAACATTATTAATTTATTGCTAATTATTTCATAGACCCCCAAGCTTTGGCTCCCTCGATAATGTCGAGCTGTCCAGGCCCCGGGGCAGCAAAGCCCCAAATCTTGATGCGCCCTCCACTGTACTTCACTGTTGGGATGGTGTCTTCATGTTGGTTATTCAGAGCCTCTTTTACATCAGATTTATATAGTGCCAAACCACAACAAAAGTTATCATGGGGACCTTTCATGCAGGTCTAGACTGCATTCTTTATAATATTTACAGAGTGTGTTGTGGGGTGTGAAGGTGCTGTTTGGCAAACTTTAGGGGTGCAGTTTTTGAGAGCACAGCATCCTGCCATAGTCACCGTGCTCCATTGCAACCCTGCACCATGATGTGTGTATGGTAGACTCATGAGCAGAGACATTAACCAGCTCCCGTCATCTGTGATCATCTTTTTTGTGAGGCACAGTTCACATCAGCAGATGCTTAAATGCTTGAATAGCAAACTTGAAGTAGTTGTAACCCACACCTAAAATATTTTTTGAGGATTGGACTCCAGGTTCGCTAACTCCTGACGCCAATTAGCTTTGGCTAATGTCATTGGACAAGAATAGAAAAAATATTTTTGTGTTATTAGTTAAAATAGACTGTTCATAAACATAACAGTCTATTTTAACATCAGATGAGGATGAGAATATTTATAACATAAATTAAGAAAATGTTAAGGGTTCACTTACTTCTCCTTATTTTTAGGGTCTGTCAAAGATTTTGAATGACTGTTACTGTTATAGTGAAATAATACTTAGCATGGCAAAGCCAAGGCACAGACAACCTCAAGGTAGAAATGGATGACATTTGGTATCAGTCACTTGTTGACAAGTTTTAAAAGTAAGAAGGATGAGCACAATTTTGTTTATGACACAACAGCATAAACCATAAAATAGGCAGCCAAGATTTCAAGTATTCCCTTTACTTTAAGCTCTTTCCTTTAGAGTATGTTTCAGATTTTGATCGAATTTCTAAAGGTTGACCGCTACCCCCTAATCCACTTTTCTCTCTCTTCACTTCCTGACTTGGGCCCCTGGGGTTGGCCCTGAGGGAGCATAAAAGCCAATCAAGTGGCTGTAACTGTAGGGAGGTGGTTCCTGTGGGACCATAAAGACCAATAAAATGACCAGGAAATATAGGAGAAAAAATGAAGAATTCTCTTGTTAGGTATTAATCACCACCCTCTTTTTGTCTCACTCATTTTTCCACACATACTTACACACTCCTCTGCTCTTGCCTTGGGTGCTTTGTTCTAGGCTTTATCCAGCAGAAGTGAAGAGTGATGAGAATGATCTCAGCAATCTATTTCCATTGTTTTGCGATGCTGAGGAAGAAAAAGCTAAGAGAGATCTAAAATTTTGAAACAGTGATCTGTGTGTGTCTTAAGAACTATATAAGTTTTGCATTTTAGGGGTGGGCAGATACAGTACCAGTGAAAAGTTTGGACACACCTTCTCATTCAATGGTTTTTCTTTATTTTTTATTATTTTCTACATGGTAGATTAATATTAAAGACATCAAAACTATGAAGGAACACATATGGAAATTTGTAGTAAAAGAAAGTGTTAAACAAACCAAAACATGTTTTATGTTTTAGATTCTTCAAAGTAGCCACCTTTTGTTTTGATGACAGCTTAGCACTCAGGAGACTGAGAAGAGAAAAGCAATGAGTTTGCAGAGCAGAGAGAACAACTCCTCTGTTGAAGAGTTGGCTGAGGAGAGAGCAGAGCAGAACACATCTGAGCTTTGGGTCCAGTGCCACACAGTGACCAATGGTAACTTAAGTTGGGAGGATTTTACATGAGTTTGACACACTGTCTGACAGCCAGTCATCACACTTAGATTTAACAGGTACTGAATATTTCACCATGTTCATGTGGCAAGATAACTAGACTCTGATTCAACACTTTACTGTAATTGCCTCATTTCTCTTGACTAATTGGATAAATGCACAACTAGGAGTCGGTTCACAGAAAGACACTATTCATCAGAGGAAGCAGTCCAATGTTGTGACTTTTCACTTCACTTTCACTTCCTCACAAATAATCTTTCTTTGTAACTGGTGATTATATTTATCTTAGCATTATTCTTTGCTTGGGTGATGTGAGAAACTTGTGTTTCTACCTTGTTACCAGTTTTATGGTATATACATTGTTGCCCATAAAGCTGGAATACAATATTTTTTTTTACTTCTTCTCATGAAATGATTGTGACAATGTGATTTATTCTTGATAGATAAAGTGTATATCTTCTCAAAACAAAACTGGTAACTGGGACTCAGTATGTAATCATTGCACCTGGTCAAAGGTGATTACTGGTATGTATAAATAGGAATAAAAAAGAGGAATGTGTCTGAAAAAACTATTCCAACTGTATGGGTAACACTGTATATGTGCATTATTGTGTGTGCTGCACATGATCTATATCATTGTCCAACAAGTAAATGGTAAATGGACTGCACTTATATAGTGCTTTTGTAGTCATGTCCACTCAAACCGCTTTAACTCTACAGGTATATTTACCCATTCACTCACATTTATACAGCGCTTGTTCTATCTCTATAGAGTGCTCTAAGACATTCCCACACATTCACACACCGATGGTATTCCATCGTGGGAATTAGGGGTTCAGTATCTTTCCCAAGGATACTTCAGCACACAGACTGGAGTAGTGTGTGATTCACTCTACCTGAGCCACAGCCATTCACAAGTCTTGAGACTCACCTAGTTGTGCTGGCAATATTATTGTCCTCACTTGACAACGAGAGTATAGATTAAATACATTACAGAATAACTCTTAAGTGTTCATTTGTCAGTTTGTGTCCTTGCTTGTGAACTTGAAACTGAGTGTGTTTGATTCCACATAGATGTATACTGTTCATTCCATTCAACACATCCTTCATTTTATTTCAGCAAAGAGAACAAAACCTACCAAAGCCCTCTGACACTGCAGCAATCAAAGCCCTCTGTTGATGTGAAACCAGCTAGTTATTAGTAAGGTCTTGTTAGCATATTGTTGATGTAATTGTATCCTTAATTGTTCATTTGGAGGCTAATTGCTAATTGCATTGATTGGATGTGTAAGTGATGTGTGTTGATTTTCTTGATACAGTAGTGAAATGAGTGGAGAAGGTTTTACTGGGAAGAAGTGTGTCTTCTGCTTTGTTCATGTCAACATAGTTCCCAGTTATAATATATCCTTTGTGTATGTTTGCAGGTATAACTGGCTATATAATGCTACAGTATGTGGGATCTGTTGATCTCCTCACAGATTCTTGAAAAACATCTTTATGTCCATGCTGCAGCACATACATTAGTAGTCTGAAGTTTCAACATACTGTCTTTTGTTGTGTCGATTCTGTTGTGTAGCTCTTAGCCTTGGTTGCTATGGGAAAAATGCAGACTGCACAATACAGTTAGAACACACACACACTTACACACTACACAGTGTGTTTCTGTGTTGGCACATAGCTAATGGGAAACAGAGAGGGAGAAAGTAAACCGAATTCTTAAGTCTATCTTACAGTAAAATGGCGAGGAACAGTAAAGACATAATGTTACCAGAAACAAGGGGAAATTGAGGGATTCAGAGAAAGAAACACGGAGAGGGATGAGTGAAGCCACAAGAGATTACAAAGCTACAGCAACATATTTTAACTGTCTTGTCCTATGGAAAAGAATATATTCCATATGTTGACAAAACAAGTGACAAAATTATGATTAATGCTTATATGGGATTTGTAGAACATATACATGTTACATTTATTAAATCTAAGAGCAATATGATGTCCTCAGTTATGTTTTCACCATGTCTATCTATAGATTTCTTTCCTCCTTTCCATTAATAAATAGGTATTTGTTACATATTGATCCCTTTTTTCCTTTTTTAATTTAATTTTTTAATTTTAATTAATTAATAAAAAAGGGAGTAATTTGCTATGGGAAAAATAATTAATTTTTCTCTGCTGATACTTTTAGTGTGAACCAAGGACACTAAATAGAAATCAGCAGGTAAATGCAATGCAAATGCAATATTCCTTAAATTAATATTTTAATGGTAGATATAGTCAGTAGCCTTTCCAGAAAGATTTGTGAGTTATTTTCCCGACTTTGATAATTATTCTCGTTATTTAAAAAAAAAAAAAAAAAAGTGTGTATGAGCATGTGTGTAATTGAATGAAAATACATTAATAATTAGCATGTGTAAGGACTGGTTGCTCCTAGATGACTTTGACTACATAATGATGTGTTTGGTTGGTTTGAGTGTGAGAGTGGTAAACTGTGTTTAATGGCAGAGCATAGGACTGTTTGTGTGTGTGTGTGTGTATCAAGGCATGCATTGATGGCTGAATTTGGTTTTGATGTACCACCAACGGGGAAAAGCACACAAATGTATGTACTCAGAGGCACATCACCTCATGTCTTCACATTCATTTTGTTTCTGAATGTTTTAGTTTCAGGTGGGCTCTGTGAAAGCTGGTTTTGATTAGGTTTTTTTTTTTTTTTTTTGCTTCATTGTTCCCCAGCAAGTGGGCGAAATTGACTTGTCACAATATGTTACTTTACTTCCATCCGTCTATCACTCTGTCTCTCTCTGCTTTGGTCCGCTTGTCCCTGATGTAGTTATACCACAATATACTGACAGTTGATGAAATCTGTGGTTTGGTTCTCTCTGTGTTTGTATATGTATGTGTTTATAAGAGCACCACAAGGGGCACCAGCATGCCATTTGCTGAGCTTTGCAAATGAAATTGCAGTTTGGTTGGAAGTGCATACATGCACAGAGACCTAATGACATTTTCATTGGCCACTAGTCAATTTTCTGCTCTTGTTCTTGCTTTTGTAGTTTTTTAGCTACTGTTGTTTACTGTTGTTTTCCAAGGTCTGTGGAGTGGCAGATCATTTTGGTATTATATTGAGTTTGCACAAACAACATTTCCATGGCTTTAGTTGGCAGATCACAAGATCACAAAATAAATGTATATACAGTATGCAGCATTAATTGGTCATAAAATGTGATCTGATCTTCATCTAAGTTACAATTAAACCAGCACAATTAAACCAGCCAGTGGGAAAAGTAAGTGAATCCTTGGATTTAATAACTGGTCACACCTTCTTGCAGCAGTAACCTCAGTCCAGTCCTCTTCCAGTAGCTGTGGATCAGACCTGTCCAACATTCAGGAGGAAGCTCGGACCATTATTCCTACTGAACTGCTTCAGCTCAGACATATTCTCTGGATGTCTGGTTCTCTCTGAGCCCATTCTACGGCATCTCTGTTGTGTGGAGTTCTAGGCTCTGACTCCAGAGGGTGGATTTTCTTTGTTTGTGAGCAGCACAGGTGACGTGTCTCCTGTCTCCCTTGCTGAACTCAGTCAGCATTAAGGGAACAGAGGTGGACATTGTGGATGAATACAAGTGCCTGTATTTGCACCCAGACAATAAGTCGGACTGGACTAAAAACGCAGATTCTCCATACAAGAAAGATCAAAGCCACCTGTATTTTCTCAGGAGACTCCGATTTTTGGATGTCTGCAGAACCATGCTGCAGATGTTTTATCAGTTGGTGGTGGCAAGTGTCATCTTCTACACTGTAGTGTGCTGGGGCATTGGGGTGAAGGCAGCTTATGTTAATAGACTTAATCATCAAACTGTGTAACTCCCTCTTCCGCAGGAAGGACAACTGAGTACTGAGTACTATTATCATGTACAATAGTACGTTTAATATTATGTGCATTATTACGTCCATTATCATGTGCAATATTACTTTTCATTACTCCTCCATATCACTGCCAATGTTACTTTTAATTGTCAGTACTATGTATTTCCATTCCATTTTTAGTTTACTCTTCTCTGCTTATTTCTGGAGTTATTCTATTAGGTGCTAGTTCTTGCATTTACTCCTTATACACTTCATATTTTTGTTTTTCACTTTTCACTTTTTTTTTATACATATTTTAATTTTTATAAATCTGACGCAATCTCTAGCATAACAATTTCCTTAGGGATTTTTACAGTTCTATCTTAAGTCATTCTGTAGCAGCTTTACTCTTACGCTTAGGGTCATTGTCTTGTTGCATCATCTATTGATCTTCAGCTGGTGGACAGCCACCCTGACATTATTTTGTAAGATACACTGATGAACTTGGGAATTCATTTTCCCCTCGATGATGGTGAGCTGTCCAGACCCAGAGGCAGCAAAAGCCCCAAATCATGACGCTCCTTTGACTGTACTTCACCTTTGGGGTGATGTTTTTACACCATACGCAGTGCTGTGTTTTTTTTTTTTAATATGTTGAGAGCCGTGTCCTGCCATGGGCTCCATGATGTGTGCATGGTATACTCATGAACCAGCTCCAATGATTCATTTAAGCCTTTAGCTGTTACTTTGGGATTCTTGTATTACCTCATTGCGCATCTTGTGTTGCGCATTTAGAGTCATCTTAGCTGGACATCCTCTTCTAGGGAGAGTAGCCACAGAACTAAATTGTCTCCATTCATAGACAGTTTGTCTGACTGTGGATTGATGAATATCTGAACTCTCTGAGATGACTACGTTAGCCTTTCCAGCTTCCAGCTACACTGTGAATGTGAAATTCAATATGGACATAATACGGTAATTTGAGTATTAATAGTTAAAATGGTTTGTGTTAGTTTGATGGGTTCACTTACTTTTTCTTTCCACTTTAAATTTTCCTAGGCCTTTCTTTCCAGGACTTGTGATTGAATAATATGGCAATTAATTGCATTTAGTTCATAAATTTGTGTAATTCTTTAGTTTTTAATCAGAAAAAAACTACTCACTTAACTGAAACTCAAATCTGCAGTAATTTAGATTCTGTTTTTTGCCAGGCTTTGGGTTTACACCTTGCGCTACATCTTTAATATCACAAACAGAGCTATAATAATGGACAAGAAGTTAAGACTTTATACATCAATTCATTTTTCTAATATAATCAATGCGTATTAACAATGAAAAAGAAAATCTCCCTCTGCTAGATACTTTAAGCTGCATCCTGGGAGATGACGCTCATTGAACCATATTAATGGGCTTGTCAGGTTGGAACTCCCCAAAAGCAGGGCACCAACACTTTGGGTTCCAAGCCATAATAAATGAATCACAGATCCACTGCGGATATTTAAAACTGTTCCTGTTCAGCTGAACAGTCTGCATGCTCCTCTGCTGCTCTAATTAGCTCTCACCTTCCCACTAGTACATCTTCATAGGCTCAAATTGCTCCAAGAGGGCCTGTCATTGGTCCCTGTGGTTTCCAGCAGGGAGGGACACACACATGGAGATACACACCCATTAACATACGCACCCATACATATACACAGTGAGCACTACACAAGCGAGTGTAAAACTGTGTCAGTCTTGAGCACCATGAGTATACAGAAGCAGACATAGCACAAATCCTCCCGCATATATTTACCTAGTGTTAGTATTACAGAAATGTCCTTCATTTTTACAGTACATTTTAAAACTCCACCTTAAATCCTACTGTATGAGGATGTGTTAGATACGTAGGATGTGTAGGATATGTTCTGTTAAATATGTAGACGGGTAAAAATTACTCTTGGTAGATATTTTTATAGTGAGCTAAATACTTTACTTCAGTCTTGTGTTGTCATAAACATATTAGTCTCAGGCTCTGACACACCTGATTTTTCAACAGGGACAGCCCACACCCTACTTTGTAGCTTTCTGATGTCCAAAGTAGTCTTATGAGCATCTTGTGATTCTCCTAATGAACAAAAATTGTTACATTAACTTAATATCCTCTTGACTGAACTGAGGGTTGCTCTGTAATTATTGTCTTTCTAAAAATACATTAGTTGGGTACCAAACATCAGTGAATTCTGCTGAGGTAGATTATGTGGGGAAAAAAAAGAAAAAAAAAAGCTCAAGCTACTCAAACACATTAACATATTATTACCTTCCACTTCTACCTCTACATGTTTTCATTTTTAATCCTTCAGTGTCTTCTGTGATCGTTGTATCACATAAGGGAGAATGAAAGAGCACCATGTAAACAAAAGACGACAAACTAAGAAATACTCATTCATTAACAGTGGAGTGCTGAACACTCACCATCCAAGCAGTGAGCAGTTAAATTACAATCTGGTACTGTTAGACAGTGAGGGACATACTGTGGTTGTAACTAGTTGTAGTTGCTGCTTTGAATTTGTTGTTATAATTAACAACTTCGCTGGTTTCAACAAGACCCTTATAATTTTATAACAATTTATTTTTCATGTTCTTATTCAGACATAACAAAAACCTCTCTTTGTAATATTGATATCAGATATTGATGTCAGGTTCAGCTAGCTATCTAAGGCTCATGCTAATGCCAAACTACTACAGCTTAAAATTTGCAGCCCTAGCTGCTTTAGCCTGGGCAGCCCACTGCTGGCTAAAGTCAGCTGACAACCACATGCGGACTAAAGGAAGAAGGTGAGGATTGAGAGTCAGCATTATGATAGTGACAAAGTTTCTGTCCAATCAAATTTAACCTAATTCATAGAAATTCCCACTGTAGACAGCACACTGCTTATATCAAACAGACACTTGTCTCCTGAACAGTCAGTTAATGCTAAGTTAAAGCACATATAATTATGGTCCAACAGACTCTTAAAACAGATGATGGAACGTTATAGTCTGGAGCCTTAGACCAGATTTGGTTTTAATAAAAGATCAATATCACAGCCATGCATCATCATGAAGCAAACCTTTACTACCATGTTAACATAACCGAACACATTCTACACAGAAGAACCAATTCCCACATGAACAATGAACTGTGACTATGTCAAAGAATATATCTGTGAAGAGGAACATAATCAGCATCCCTTGAAGGAACACTGTGTTTCTATCACCACCTAAGACTATGTAATAAAATAAAGGCAGTGGAGAGGTTAGAGGTCTGTGATTCACTGATGCTACATGTGAACATGGAAGGGAAAAGGCAGCGAGAAGCAAAGTGTGACAAGTCTGTGTGTGTGTGTGTGTGTGTGTGCTTTACCACCCCCTTTTTACAGGCTGTCTCAGTGCTTCTTGTGAAAATGATTCTACATTTGCCATAAATGCCCTGACACAGTGCTGACAGCAGCAATCATTAATTCCCCGGTCTTTTCATCCTAAACGGTCAATTCCTGAATCATTAATCCCACTGTCCCAAAGTTTAACCCTTGATTCCTTGCAAGGACAGCTGCTGCTAATTTTGCACATCTTTATCTCTCGCTATGTATTCTCCTCATCTCTGGAGCATCGTTCTGTCATTTCCTTCCTGCAGCCAGTCCTTTTCATCTTTCCGCCTGCTACCACCTGTCTCTCTCTCTCTGTCTGTCTCACTTTTTTCATCGCACTTCTCTTCATCTTTGACCCTTTCTTCATTGGGTCATTGATCTTCTGGCCTCACTTTGCTCTCCGCTGAGCGCTCTTCCTCTAAACTCCATCTCTCTTCTTTCCCTTGCTTGACCTTTCTTATCTGTTTTTTGCCTCTGCCTTGGTTCGTTAAGGAATATCAAAACATCGTTGTCTCTGCTGTTTCTCTTTCTATCTCTGTCTGGCCTCTATGTCATTCCCTTTCTCCCTGTCTATGTCTCTCTCTCTGCCCTACAGATCATCCAGTTGGGCCGTCTGCCAGGTTATATTAAACCTTCACCAGCCAGGTGGCACTCATAGATAAAGAACCCATGTGTGCGTGTGGGCGTGCGTGAGTGTGTGTATGTACTTGTAGTTTTACTTGATTGTGTTTGTGTCTGTTTCCCTCTGCATATGCTTAGTGATTTGTGAGTGTGCATGTGTGTGTGAGAGAGAAAACACTGAGAGAGAGCTTTGATTCCACTGCATTTCTCTCCTGGAGGCATTTGCTACCTTCTTCCAATCTCTCTGTTTATCGAGCTAAGATGCTCAGCGAGAGGCTGCTGAGGCAACTAGATAACCCCCCCCTTCAACACGCACATATACACATTTTCTCCCATCCTCCCAGCATCCCTCTTCACAGCATCTCTCTCAACAGCCGAGCCCAATAACATACAGAAAAGCACACAAACACACACAAAAAACCACAAACACCCATGCCTCTTATCCTACACACCCTCACTCAGACGCCCGCTGAGTGCTGTGCTACCCTGAGGCGGTGTGGCAGGCACACATATAGGCTTAAGATGTGAAAGGGAAGGTAAAAAAGGGAGACATAATAACAGACTCTATCAGCAGACATCCACCCTCCCTTCACTTGTCATTCAAATGCCATCTACCAGAAGACCTAATGTTTTCACTCAGAGAGACTCACACTTTCAGCTGCCAAATTGGGTTTGCACCTCGGTTTACGAAGTGCAGCAGCTGCCAAATTTTTGCAGAGTTGGCTCCCAATCAAAAAGAAGAAAGCATAATGTTTCAAAAGATGCACAGTTTTGACTAATTTAAGGAGGAATGTCTGTAGAATCCTTGGAGAAGAATTACTGTGTGTCCATATTATGTCAGAATGCCTGTCAGAATGTTGATTGGGACTGAAATAACAACTGCGGCAGTGGTTGCAAGAATTAGACTTTCTCCAGAGAAACTGGACATGAAATGGGTTCTAAAAATGTTCTGATTAACCAACGGTATCTGTGAGTGTGTTTGTCAGTTTTGACAAGAAATATCACGAAAGTCCAGGATATTCAGTTCAAAACTCTTTAGATGTGTTTTAATCTGGTGATTAGGGATGGGACGATATACAATTTACACTCTCAATAAGTTGATCGCAGTGAATTTCCATCATCGGAATAGTCGTGAAGGGGAATAATCGTTAATGTCCTCATGAATGACTTTAAAAAGTTGTCTAGCCAACATACAGTCCAGTATTGATTTATTTTGAACTGCCACAAGGGGGAGCTGCATCTCTCCACTCTTTCCGTTGACCTCGGTTTGCTCGCTGTATCCCCCACAAGACAAAGTTAAATTGGATGTGTGGAAATACTATGGATTCCAAAACAAAGAACTCCAGGTAAAATTAACTAAAGTTACTTAATGTAGCAAGTGTTGGTTCAGTTATACTAACTGATGCTGTTTTGGTCACCAGTGAATTAAGCTAACGTTAGCCAGGTAATGTTAGCTATGTAGCTAAACAACAAATAGCTCTGCTGTCTCAGACCAGAGCAGAGCTGTGGTCTCCAGTGAATTGACTGCTTACTACAGTTTTTCCTTTTAACATTAACCGTAACATTAATTTGGCCACAGCCCATAAGGCATAGTTCAAATCAACTTATTTTATTTGACAGTAAATCCATCTTCTCATTTGACGTAGCCTGTTATAAGACAAAGTATACTTTTTTATTTTTTATTTTCCTTTACTTTTGCAGGGGGACCTCATGATTTATAATGACCTAAAGACTGTTATATTGGTTTTCAGGATGAAATTTTCACATTGTCCCACGCCTACTGGTGATTATGTCTAAATTTGCTAATGTGTTTTGGATTTTCATTAATATGGCAATTATTTTTAAAAAAAAAAGCAGAACAGCATTTAGGCTACTAAGTAATATACTATAGAAAGATATCTTTGAGTGGAACAGCAAAGTAATATTACTGCATTCAGGTCACACTTGGCTTGATGTAAATGTACTTTCCTTATTTTGCCTCCAGCTGGGACTGCAGCTCCTGTCTGTAAAACAGCAAACTGGAGCCACCATAAAGTTACTGGTTATGGAGCGCTTTGCAAATGCGCAAGAGGGACTTTTAATTAAATCTGTTGTGGGATAAGGAGGCAGTGGAGTTTTTTTTTTTTAGGACAGGAGGGATGTGGTCACAGGAGCAGGAGTAAATGAGCAAGTGAACAGGGTGAGCAGTAGAGTTCTGGATGTACTGGAGTTTATTAAGGACTTTAGAGGACGTACCACAGAGAATGCTGTTGTAGTGGTCAAGTCTGGATGCGATGAATGCAAGGATCAGCATTTCAGCAGTGGCAAGGGAGAGGGACAGCCAAGTATAAAAGGTGCTGTAGTGAGGGGAGGTGTTAGTTAAATATTAATCCAAGGTTGTGGATGTGTGGAAAGAGAGTCAGAGTGGAGCTGTTGATGGTGATGCAGAACTTGTGTATGGTTTTGATGAGAGTTTTGAGACCAATACTGATCACAGAAGATTGATCACAGTTTAGTTTGACAAAGTTGGCTTGCATGCAGGACTTAATTTTGCACTGTAAACGTGGACATTATGTGCATTTGTCTTGTTTAGGTCTGGCATTAGTTTCAACTGATGGAAATTTAATGCTAACATACACTGATATTTTTTGTTTGTTTGCCAGGTCCTCATGAAGAAATGGTTGCCAGTTTGGAAGAACCAACTGCCCTGTGCAAAGCCCTATACCTCAGCCCCATCCAACACCTTTTGGAAGAACTGGAACACTCACTCTGAGCCAGGCCTTATCACCCAACATCACTGTCTGATCTTACTAATGCTCTTGTGGCTGAATGGGAGCAAATCTGTGGAAGAGCAGAGGCTGTTATGGTTACAGAGTCATGCCCATGGTTTTAGAATGGCATATCCAACAGTAATATAATGTTCCATATAGTGTGTCCACATATTTTTCATCAGTGTAGTGTATGTTTTTGTATTGCTGAGAGCCCTAACCTGTGACCCACCTGGGCTGAACAATTTATCGAATTTCAACTGAAATAGCAATTTGAGCTAATACGATTTGCAAACTGCAAAGACTCTGATTATTTTTACAACAGAATGTCAGTGGATGAGTCATTTTTCTTTTTTAAAGCTGCCTCACAGTTCACACACAGAGCAGTGCAGGAGCAACAGAGCGACAGGCTGTAAACGCTACAACCAACCAAACTACAAAACTAACTGTGGAGTTAGATACTTGATGAAAACGGAGGGCAGAGCGACGCAGACAGTGTGACTCACTCCGACTCACTCTCCGCTCTGGTGTCAGGTGAGTTCTACCTGCTGAGAGCTGCATGTCTGTTGCGACAACGGACACAGCTAAAGTGGAAACTACTGATTTATGTCTGCAGTGTTTCCACTATATACATTTACTTGCACTGGAAAAGTGAACAAAATACCCAGCTGAGCCAAGAAAGAGAGAGAAAGAAGAGAAAATGGGGGAGTGAACTAGCTAACATTAACTTAGATTTGTATCTGTATTTTGTATTTTATACTGGGACAAATCCCATAGAGTTTTTATCAGCTGTATGTCTGTCTCTGCTGTCTCTGTGTGTCTGTCAGTCTCCTGTCATTCCCCCTCAATGTAGCAGCATTTGAAAAATCACCACAGGCAGCAGTATGACCAATTTAAAGTTACACAGAGCAGCTAATATTTCAATGATCTCTTAAATGGTAATGCTCCATCACATGTTTACGTGTGTATAGTGAATCCTGGACTGAAGCTTGACTTTTAAAAATTATATTGAAAATTGCAATCGCAATATCTGTCAGAAAAATCACAATTAGATATGTTCCCAAAATTGTTCAGCCCTAGACCCACCCACTTGGCTAACTGGGACCCTTCTATGTGGAGATTGAATGTTCTGTGTGGATTTCTTCAGTGTACTCTGGTTTTCTCCCAAAATCCTCTGACATGTAGGTTAAGTGAACTTGAGAGTCTAAATTGCCTTTAGGTGTGGAAGTGAGTGTGAATGGTTATCTGTCTATATATGTGTGTTAGCGCAGTGATAGACTGACAAACTGTCCAGAGTGTGCTCCAGTCACCTATAGCTGACTAAAATGAGCTGTATAGGAAAAAGGATGGTGGGATGATTGAAGAGTTACAGAGGGCAAATGAGAGACAGATGATCAAAATTGGAATTACCAGTCTAAGGTCTGTTCCAAGACACACTTTTCCTCAGTTATCTGGATAAATTTGCGGAGTAAAACCTCGAACATCACTTTTACTGGCAGTGGAAAACAATAACAGCAATAGCCTTTTTTTGTTTCTAGGGTTAGTCCTATTTTTTAAAAAGATCTGTCTATCAAACTCTTATTCTAGTATATGCATTTTATAGAGGAAAACACTGCTGCACACTCTCAAATCCAGCCTCAAACACATATGCACACACAGACACACAGGCACTGCACTATATATGACAGGTGCACTGATGCCACAGGAGCAAACTGTGCCTCTGTGCACATGCTGGAAAGGTATGAAAACTTTTTTGGAAGTCAGTGTTGATGTTCAGTCTCGCTCCAACATACTGTTCTATCCCACAAGCAAGTTGAGTTCAGACTTTAACAATAGCAGTTCTTCGTCATGCAATTGCTTCAGATTTGACAGGTTTTTTTGGGGGGGTGGGGTGGGAGGGGCTCCCTGATTGATTTTCTGACTGCACACATCGACTGTATGTGTGTGTATGAAGTGTGTCTGTTATCTGTGTGTGATGGGTCAGTCTGACTTCCAAACATACCAGGAACTGACGAACTGTACTGACTCTATATAATTCAGGATTAGCCTTGGTCCAAATGTTTTCAGTAACTGTTTATAATCTTGCCACCTCAAAATTTTACTTTACTGCTCTGTGTAAAGCAACCCAATGGGATTCATAGTATTTTCTAAGGGGCGGACCTGGGGTGAATTTTCTCTATAAATAAGCACAAAGTGTAGAGCACTAAGGAAGAAACCTGAGAATAGAAACACTTTGAATGGGAGCACAAACAGTTCTCTGTGCAGTCTGATACCATCCTACCCCTACTCATTGAATGTGCTCTTGATTACATGTGTTTTGTGCACTTCTTTATGTCAGTTGGATAGGACTCCCCCACTATGCTGCACGATGCACTGCCTCAATTTAGGGGAACAAAAATAGTGAGTGACTGAAAGGTAATAGGGATTTTCTGCAGAATCCCATTTTACATTTCACAAAGAGAAAAGCACAGGAGTAAACAATACAGGACACAACTAAAAAGACCAAACCCGCTGTTATTAGTAACACCTGTGCTTTTCAAGACAAAATATCACATAATAATGCATTCCTGGTATTAACTGAATGATGATACAATATTTTATTTGTTTGGTAAATAAACCGTAAAATGAGTAAATAATCCGCACATTATAAGAAAAGATATGACAATTACTAGGCACTGTTTTCTTTTTTGCCCATAGGTCTTACCCAAGACTAGAGATGGGCACTTGAAGAAATTTCCTTGATTGATAATTGAGAAAATTAACAATCAATTATCGATAATAGTTATTTTTTACACTGAAAATGCCTTTGGTAGAAAACAGGCTAGTTTTTCCTCAATTAAATCTTTATTCCAGGAATAAATTATAGTCCAACATCTATTCTCTTAAACAAAGCTTTTAAAGCTGAACTAACAGAAAGCTAAACTAAAAACATCTGCAGCACTCATAAAGGCTCAGAGTCGAACCAAGCAAATTAACAAACCAAAGCTACGGTGCTGCTGGTTGCTGCCACGTAATGAATATCATTATATTGCCTCAAGACACACTGGACAACCTCACTAATGCGAACAAATTGATTAAATTCCATGTGATCAACAAAGTTCTTAACGATCAATAATCGATCATCGATTAATTATGCCCATCCCAACTCAATGGTTGTGTTTATTTTTTCTTCTACATCTTAGCTTTACCTTTTCATGGGATAAAGTGACTGTTTAGTTTTATTGAAATAAACTGAAAATATGGAAAGTACTCCAACAGTCAGTCGTCTATGGCTTCCAACCAGGATTCAAACAATTTGTCCTGTAAAGTGCCATTCAACCGGACATTGTTTTCTACATTAAGGAAAAATATCTCACGCAAGTTCTTGTAAACGCTGATGTGTATGTGTGCGCACAGTACTTAATGTGAGCCGACAGGCTAAAAACAAACTATATGAATAAAACATGGAAGATAGTCTTTTCATCTTTGCTCTGCTTTTCTAATGCTCATTACTTTGGCTGCGGTCTTTTTCTGTGTCTGTTTTTACCTCTGCCTCTTTCCCTCTCTTACTTCCCCTATATCTCTTTGTTGCTCTGTCTGTTTTTGCTCCTAAGTTCTGTTCAGTCACTCTAGGCCCAAGGGCACAACCTTGAAACCCTGGCAAACTGTAGCACCATCATTAGAAAGTTTTCACAGAAAGAATATGATTTTAAAACTGGTTATTATTTAGGAATTTTTCCACTGAATCTCTTTAATCTATTATTTATTTCAAAAAATGACAGTTTAGTGGGTATTTTTGAGTATAAGAAATTTTAATATCCTAAGAGTGAAAAAAATAAACAAGTGAATTTGATCATGACAAATTTAGGTTTTCTCTTTTATTTTTTCCTTTTTGCTTTTATGATTAGATAAATAAATAAACTAGGAAGCACTCAGAGAGTACACATCTCTGTCAAAACTCCACAAACCTCTACATTAGTTATTTCAATAATGGAAAATGTTTAGTTTTTAATTTGCGTTTGGTTCTGCGTCAACATATACATGTAATACACTGCTGAATTTCCTGCAAATACTGGTGCCATTACAAGGACAAATTGTACAACATTTCAGGTAGCTGAGAAGGTATTGCCATTTTCCTCATGTGTATGCATCATGTAAATTACATTGCAGTTGGACAAAAGGCCACAGAAACATGGTAACCATATGACGTGGGATATTACAAAACATACAAATAACTTTATGATTATGGAAATACATTCTATACCAAGTTACCGGGGAGAACTGGCTGAAATCTATCAGAGTGGCTAAGCAAAGAATTATAAAATCAGTGTCTATCAAAATGGCCTGTATGTACTGGACAATGATTTCCCTATGGAAAACAAAACAAATTATAAGAGGTTTTATAAACTGCCTTATTTAAGTGCTATCTGCAACAGAAATGCCTCCCTCCCTCCTTGGCTTAAAGACTTCCATCAAAGTTGGTGAACTTATTGATTTTTGATATATCTTACTAACAAAGTCAGAAAAAAATATAGCAGCCTTGACAAAAGCAGTCATTTAAGTTTTAGTTCATATCAAAGAACTTTTTATAGCAAATGGTTTTACAGTAAGATTTGGCCAGAGAAGGCTCTGCTCTTTGAGGGAACTAATCCTGCACAATAAACACGTGGATGGACATTAAATCTTAAATAAACAATCCAGCAAAAAAGAGCATATAAGGAAGAGGTAGGGTTTACACAAGCATCTCTGCATGCTAATAAGGGCTATAATGGTCTGCGTGTACACCTGCATGAATATGGTTGTATTTTTCCAGATAGCCACAACAGCTAGGAATGAGCCCACCATGGTGAAGCATGGCAGCGTAACAGACGAGGCCTGTGTCATGGTGGAGCAAAGGGAGCAGCCCAAACATCCCACAGAGAAAAATAATCTTGTAAACTCAAGAGTGCGACTATTAATGTAAAGAGTAGGTTGTACAGATGCACTGATCCAGCTTTTTCACTCCCAATATCTATCCCAATGACTCAACTCAGACTGTCCTCCAATACCAAGTACTGATCTGATATTGGAGCTTTGTTTTTCTCAAATCTAAAATGTGTAGTGCCACACTGACATACTAGACATGAGGCCAGGGATTGCTGTGGGACTAAAGACTGAATCAGTAACTTATGATGAGTGAATGAATGTAACCAGTGCTGTAGCAGAAACACCAAACTTTGTAATGGCATTGACAAAGAATTGTATTTAATGAGGATAGGTCATGCCATGGCCAATACCCAGACTGCTTAATAAGCAACAAAGCCGATCCAGTGTATCAGATCATCCGTGTGCATCCGTGTTTGGTTGAAACTGATCTTTTCTTGGTTTTAAAATGAAATCACTTACAGGTATCAGTAAGATGCCTATTTGCTGTTGCAATCAGGATCAGCCTTTAGACCCCTTGTTGCTCAAACTGCATTGGCCAGTCACAAAGTGGAAAGTTATGTCACACCAACCTCCACCTTGCTCCCTCCCTCAGACAATGCTGTTCTCTCTCAAGTCTAAATCCCCTCTCCACTGCCATTGTTGTTCCATCAAGTGTTACAACATCTGCTGGTACCATACTCCCCGTGTAGTGCTGTTGGTTAATGCATCAAAGTCAGGATTCTGCACTACGGGTTTCAAGTCCCGGTTTGAACTTGAAGCAGCTGCAGAGGGAAAGATTTTGTGAGGCTCTAAAGTCACAGAAACTCAATGGGAGATAATACCAGGGTGCCAGATGAAGACTTACAACTGAAAAATGTATTTCTTAAGTTTGTCCTTTGCTACTACAATAAAAAATCTCATATTGCATTGGCTGCCTCTGTGTTTCCTCAGCTGTTTTTTCTGTATTAAAGGACAAAAGTAATGCTGTGAGAAGCTTAGAAAATGCATTATCATGCCATTTTTGGGACAGGATTCAAGATAGCAGCATGCATCGGGTACAAATCTTAATGTATTGCACCTCTGAGAAACCCTCATCTGTGCTAAGCAGTAGTAGTATACCTTTACAGAATATATTTTTACGTTTATGCCTGTCTGTGTGTGTGTGTGTGTGGGAGGGAGGGATAAATAATTTAGTTGAATCAATGCTCAATGGGATAGAGGCAGCAAGTTCCAGGGCATCAAGGGCAGAGGTTAGAAAACTCAGATATATCAAAGACACAGTCACAGAACCTACTTTCCCTGCATTAGTTGATAGCCAGTGTTCAATACCAACAGTTCAAAAAGTGCAACCTCCCCCTCCATCTATTTTACACACAGACACACACACACGTAAGCATTTTAGGTGCTTGACTTTTTTGGCCATTTTGCTGAGAAAACATTGTGCTGTCTTGTGTATGCATGGACATGTGAGTATAAGAGAGGACAATGAGTTCACACACACACACACTCCGGATTTGACTGCACCCCCAGTATATCTCGCATTCCTTCCCACAACAGGATTTAGACACCATTTGTTCTTCCTTCACCTTTATATGAAATAATGAAGAACTCTAATCTGTAGACCATTCTCTAACCTTTTTCATACAGACTTGCACCACATACAGTATGTGATTGTCCACACACACAATACACAACTAAAAGTGGGAACATCTGTCTCTGTTCAGAGACACAGTGGTGGCAGTTTTCTTGTAAATTTACATGGATTTTTGGGATTAACGTTAACGTGTCCACTTTACTTCCACTGTTCCATGTCAAAACAAAACAAAATGCAAGAGAGGCATGTTATTTCAGGTAACAGAGACAAAGAAATATCTGTCCATTTTCAGGTTTCTTATCGCCACAAAACACACTTTTTTGTGTGTGGCATCGCTGCCACACAACAGCTCATAATGGTGAAGCTTGAATTATGCTAGTTGAACATGCATGAGGGTTGCCAAGAGACATGGTCGTTTCTTTTATACTTGAAGGTACAGTTTGTATGATGTTTACTTTTTTGTCTCATCTACAGACCAGCTTCCGGACCAGAGCTGAATCAGTGTCAGTCGGGTTCTTTGTGACCAAAACACTCGTCTCTGTATACATTGGACTACACATGAGTTCAGCGAAATAATGCTGCGTTCCGTTTGAGTTGAGAAGTCTGAAAAACACGGACGCTCACAGGAAAGCCTTTATAGTTGCTCTTTCAGAGTATAGACAAATACGCACTCCACCTGAAGAACACCTCAGTTGTTAACATTAGATTTTAATACAAACTCTTCAGAACGTTCAGAGTAGGAGTCAGAACCGTTCAAATTTAACTGTTCAAGAAAAAAAAGAGAAACATTAAGCCATAAATGTGAACCGTTTCAAACGTATCCCAGACTAGTCATTGTCATTGCTAGCAATACCAGTTGATAACAACGCTCCACATGGTATTTTGCACATACAAAAAGAATGGAGCCTCAACATTTTTAAGGTACTGAAGACTGAATAATTGCTGCTATTGAGACTAGTTTGACCTTTAGTAGTTTATAAAGGAAGATTGATACACGATTGAAAGAAAATAAATGGCGCCATCCCTAATGAAATGATTCAAAGCCATGCTGAGGGCTGTGAGTTGTTCACCATGTCTCTTGGACTTTGATACCTTGAAATCAAAAAGGATCTCAAAACAAGTACGTGTGATGAACAAAATCAAAGACTTGCTGCAAATACATTGTGTCAGGCCAAGCCTTTTTCTTTGTCCACCAGTTCTCTTTTATTGGTGTCCATGTGCAAGTGGAGAATACACAGCGAGGATCCGTTGAAATAATGAGAGAGTCTAATGTATGGAAAGCCAAGCAGGAGGCTCATTTCAAGAGTATTTGAAAAGGGATCAGTGCGAGACCCATTTCTCAGACTGATAATCACTCCAAAGAGCATCTGCAGCTGTCCAGGATATGCAGGCCAAACAAACAAAGTAGAGAGAGAATAAAACCAATACAGACTCCAACAGAGAGACTGACACCTGTCTTTTAAAGACACAGAAAACAGGGGAACAGAGTAACACAGAGGAGAAATCGCACAAAGAAAATGACAGAGATAAATGAAAAGGGGACATGTTTGTACTTTCATTCATTATTTCTTTTGTTCTTTCCTTCAGTGATTCTGTTCTGGCTTTATTGTCTAACAATGGTAATGTAATGAATGAAAAAGATGGGGTCACTGTTTTTTTCCTTCATCTTTCTAACAACAAAGTATATCAGTCAGACACAGGGGCAGAGGTTTTTTTTTTTTTTGTAGGACAGACAGATGTAAAATGTTGCCCAAGAGATGTGTGCTGACATTATATTCTCATGTGGACGTGTTTATTGGAAGACAAATTTGTTTTAGTATCAGAAGCTCTTGAGAGCACTGTCGTGGTTGTGGCTGCCCTTTGAATGATAACAGACTCGTGTTGGCAAGTTACCGCGGTGGCACCAGTGACTGGCTCTGAGTCCAGACATGCTGACCATGATGCCAGCGTTCATGTCCAGATTTCTGGAAGTATCCATGAGGCTCAGAGATGAGGGAAAGAGCTGGAAGTGATATGGATAGGGTCACAGGATGCAGGCTGGTGTGTGTGTGTGTGTGTGTGTGTGTGTGTTTATTGGGAGTCTTCCAGTGGATCTTGTAAGCAGAAGGTGTGTACACTGGTACATTGGAGGATTTGTCAGGATGGCATACCTGCACAGTTACTACTGCTAAATTTTGGAATGATTGTAACAGATTTATTTCTCTGGAGATATTTATACTAAACGCACAGGAATGACAGGGAAATTAATCAGTAACTCTCACACTTTACAATAACTACTTTTGTGCTGCCTTAAAGCAAACTTCTGGACTCCCCTTGACTGCTCCAGTGGAGCTGCTTAGCGGCTAACATTAGGAGATTATGACTGTACTAAGCAGCTGTTAGATGTAAAGCTGGATACTGCCAAACACATTCTTTGTCAGCCTTCAATATAAAGTTTCAAAAGAGTTGGCATTCCTGATTTGAAACATGCTGGTGTATACATTCACTTTGGTTTAACTGCAACACAAGCTGCTTGTCATTACAGAAGCAATTAACTGTGTTTAGTGCACCCTGATTGTACAGGACAGTATCAGTCAGCGTCATAAACCCTTTAAAGGAGTTGGCTTACATTTGTCCCTAGTAAATCAACTGTATCATAGCTAAGTATGATATTTTCTGCATTGATAATATGCATAAATGGATTAACAAACAGGCCTACCAGTGGCCTCCTGTGGCCCAGGAGCCCAAGAGGTCAGAGGGCCCATGGACTAGAGCCTCTGTATGAGCAGACTGTTAATACTTCTTGTTTGAAAGTCATAGAGGTCAGTTAAAAGACAAAACAACCAAAACAGATGCAAAATGACAAAAAGCAGTACATAACGACCATAAAGAGATGAAAAAGAACAAAAAAGAGACAAGAAACGACTATAAACAACTGTTCTGTGTCTCTTTTTCAGTCTGGGGATACTACACGTGGGGGGGTTGGGGCTTTGACCTTTCTGTGACCAGGGCTCCATTACTCCATAATCTGTCCATGAGGATTTGCAAAATGTTGCAGTAAACAGTATTATTTTAAGATATTTTCCCATAATCTGTCCATGGTAATATGTCAAACATCACAGTAGAACTTAATCACACACAGAGCATGCATATGCCTGGCAGCAAATATTGCAACTTTATAAGCAGAACATAACTCATCTCCCTTGTAGAGAGTCCGTTATATTCAGTGTGGCTTTAACTCTATGGACTGACTGTGTTCAAGGAGTGGACATGAGCAGTAGCATGTTCAGCTGACCAACCATCAGCCAGACAGAAATGTAAATGACCTGTGAGGGTACGTACTTACCAACCAATCACTTAATTTCCCCACTGTGTGGCTGCCAGTCTCAGATGCTGCTATATCAGAGTTAGGTTAAGTCAGGTTACTGTTAAAGACTCAGTCAGAGTAAACAGCTACAGGTAAAGCAATAGTTACTAAGGGGTGTGAGGCTTAGCAAATGGTCAATTTTGTCATTTTGGTTAGCCAGTAAGAAAGCCTGAACTACGTACTTGGGTATGGAGGTGAAGTAGTCCCCATTACAGAATGAGACGGTGACAGACATACAGACTGGCTACCTTAATGTGTATGTACATAGAAAGTATTTCAAATAATATTTGTGGTAAACAATGCTATCTCCAAAATAATACAATTCTTCCATATCCCAGTAAGGCACCGTAATTTATGGAAATGTACCCTTTTAAAAACACAGGAACAATCCTGTTTTTATCCTGACTCCTGCTGACTCATACTTCAATTTTGAGACACCTTGTTTGAAGCTTTTTATACTTATTTATACTTTCACTGTCAGTGTCACAATCTTGTGTGCTCCTGTCAGATGTACAGTATCAGGAAAACATAAATAATACCTGCTGATTAATACTATCTGTGTTATTGTTCTGTGCTAAAAACTGTATTACAGAGATACAACTGAACTACTTCACCCTTGTTGCACACATAATATCGGGCTCTATTTCCTTTAAGATGACAAAAGGGCAACAAGAGTCTCAAGATATCATCATGACATTACCTGTAACAACACAAAAGTCAAGGAGCATCACTCAGCAGTCACTCAAACATCCACCTGTTTGAGTGACCGCTGAATCTCAGGAGCTATAATTTAAGACATGGACATTATTTGAGTTTGTAATTGCCCTGCAGAATGTTTGCATAGCCTCTCTTTGATCAGCAAGACAACATCATTAATGGCTTGGTTAGGCATAGGCATAAAATGACTGAGGTTTGGGGAAAAATCAAGGTTTGGGTTACACGAACTACTTGATTAAGGTTATGGGCCATTTGTTGCAACAATAGATGATAGAAAATGATAGTAACTATTGAGTAAGGTTAAGGTATGATCATGGTCATAGATAAAAGAAACCAATGTTGACGGTAAGAAACAAATAGCAATCTCCTGTGTTAAAGTCTGACATTTTCTTGACTACTACTGATCCAACCATTCTGAAATATTGTGTTTGGAGAAATGACTAGTGCTGTTGTTTCTCTGAGGAGTCTGATGTTTCAATGTGCAGTGTAGAAAATGTAGCCAGTTATTTTTATCACCAAAATATTAGTGAAATATTCAGTCAAGTTTTGCAAGATCTCACAAAGATTTCTTGAGATATTGCAAGATATACTTTTGCAAGATCTTCAGAAAATTCCTTGAGATGTTGCAAAAGACTTCTTTTTTTTCAACCTTCAGATTTTTTTTTTCCTCCACGTCCCCTCTCAGGCTCTGCAGACGTCAGCATCGGCTTTGGAGGAGAATAAGCATAAAATGGCTATTGTCCATTAGCAAAAGGTTACATGTATCCATGTCTTTTTCTTGTTCAAAACATATCATTTAGCTGCAATAGCAGTACAGTTGCATTTTCCCCAAAATTTGCTACGCACCATAGAGTTGGGGATGTAAGCCTAGAAATGACTCATTCACTGTAACAATTGAATCCAAAACAAATGACAAAATTTAACTTCTTCACAGTCCCACAGTTCGAAGCCTGTAGCTGTGCAGCCAGCCTGCTGTTGTAAAATCATACTGATATTTGACAAATTCACAGACACATCGCTCTGCACCGTATGACTGTCATTAATATTCAGTGGAAGAGACTCCTCTCTACTTCTACCTGCCACCCACCTTTGGGGAAAATGTGGACATAGCAATGGACCCTTCACATAAACTCTCTCAGCCTCTCTGTCTCGCACACATACATTCACTCAAACACACACTGGGGACCCCTGATGTATTTTTTGTGAGCGTATGTGTTATTGCAGAGCCTGCATGTGTGTGTTTTAGTGTGTGAGTTTGTGTGCACAATTCCTGCATTATTCATTAATCTCTTTGTTTTTACAGATCCTCCCATCAGACCACCAGTCTACTTGCATTAAGATAAGACTAAGACAGACTCGCACACACATACACACACAACTCAGCAGGTATATATCTGAATCCCACTTTCATTAGACAATTCTTAATAGTTGTGGTAAAAGCTCAGTAATTAATTGCCTCCGGTGCGAGTACTGTATGCCTGAGGGAGGCATGTGTACCGCCTGCTTGCCATTCATTTCACTATCAGGTACATACATAGGAAGGTGTTTATTACTGATAAAACATGAGCGCTCCAAGTCACAATGGTGAAACCTTGAATGCAGCTCCCTTTTGTGCACTTCAGGTTAATGATTAAGTTTTGAGCTACTTTAATTTTTAGGCATAGTCAGGTGTAATATTAGTTAGTTGTAGCACACTGGTACCAAGCCATCCAAAGCAGATACAAGCCATTATCAGTAAATTAGGTTACCAATTAACCTCAGATGCTTCCATCCATCACTTTGCATTAGTGCATTCCTCTACTGGCTGCATAAAAATAAGTTTGCTTTATAATCCTTAAGGGTCGATGTCAGAAGGAACAAGTGGGATAGTTGTCCTGGACCCAAAAACCTACAGGGTTCAAGCAGAGTGCATTATCAATCACAGAGTAATTACATTTATAAGTCATAAGTAGAGCCCAAATGTTACATTTCACAGTGGCTCCTAGGAAAACTAATATCTCAGTGACAGATGGCTCCCTTCCACCTTTCGTGCACTCTAGCATACACATCTGGCCATGTTCCTGTTTGGAAGGACGTCACATGAATGAGTAGCAGTCGCTGCACGTGAGTGTTGCCGCCAATGTCCAAAGTATACTAAGTGTTCACTAAGCATCTGTTAGTGTTGATAGTTGATAAGATAGATAGGAAAAACTGGAGACCGCAGTTCCACTCTGGTCTGAGAGCAGAGCTATTTGCTGTTTAGCTACATAGCTAATGCTACCTGGCTAACATTAACTTAATTCACCGGTGACCAAAACAGCATCAGTTAGTATAACTGAACCAACACTTGCTACGTTAAGTAATTGAGAGTAATGTTAGTTAATTTTAACTGGAGTTTCTGGAGTCTGGCAAATAGAGCTCAACGGTTGTCATGGAGATTGGAGCTCAAACTGGAGGTGCTGGACCCAATTTAACTTTGTCTTGTGGGGGATACAACGGGCAAGTTGAGCCTTCAGCCATGGTGACAGGTTTAACATTTTGGAAAAAGTGGAAAGATGCAGCTCAACCTTGTAGCAGTTCAAAATAAATCAATACAGGACTGTATGTTGGCTAGACAACTTTTTAAAGTCACTTGTGAGGATATTAACAATTATTCCCATTCACATGTTTTGTTTTGATCTAATCCCGATGGGCGATAAAATCGCATATCGTCCCATTCCTAGTCCAGACCCAGTATATACCAGTTAAAATAACACCTCCCTGCACAAATGTTTACATTCAGTGTTACTCACCAGAATACACTGAGTGTATCCTTAATGAGAAAACAAATCTCCTTCCTCAGAGAACATTTGCAAAGCCAAACCAAGCATTTTAAATCCTCCATGGTTTACATCTGTGTTTACTAGCTTGCAGTCTTCTTCTTATCTGTTTTTGCTAATACCCTGATGTATATCTTGGCATGTTACCACCACCTATAGCTCAGAGGAGTCATGCCAAACTATTGGCAAGAATGGGTGTCATATCACAGCAATTGTGAGTGTGCATCCTCATGCAGGATATAAACAAAAAAACTCACAGGAAAAACAGCTCCAGATCACAACTAAAAGTCAAAAATCCACCAGGGAACCTTTAATACTTCTGACTTTTACAACCCCATTTCCCTTCATAATTCTGAAAGGCCTTTTGAGCCCAATAAACACAACTCTGTATATATGTAACCCTCTTCATTTCTCTCATGGACAATTTTGAAAGTGGTTTTAAAATGTTTACAGCTACAATTTAATGTCATACAGGATCTTTAATGTGTGATGTCGTTGTACAGCTACTCGGATCCGTTAGCTGATTATGATATAAGCATTGTCTGTTCTTGAAGTACTGTGTGAGGCTATGATGGCTGACACAGAGGTCACAGTGGTCAATTGCACTTCTCATAGCGAAACCAGTAACTGAGCTGAACCGATTCCAAGACAACCAGTCAATAGTGTAAACTGATATAGTCTCAGTCTTGACAGGAGAGTCAGCGCCACTTTGTTTTTCAAGCTGACAAAACAGGTATAATGTAGCTTGATGGGCCAGATGCTTTTTCATTTACACTGCTTTATGTTACTCCAGGGGGTATTTGTAATAATTTAAATTATAACCTCGGATTTTTGGTTTATTTCTTGTGGAAACGAGAAAATGAGCAACTAGTTTGTGACATTCTGAATAGTTTAACAGTGCAAAAAATTGTATTTTGTTCATATTCTGCTTTTAGTATTATAGATAAAAGATATTAAGGGAGATTTCCCCCCTCATTAGGCATGTTACATGTCAGTTCTTTTGACAGTTAAATGTGGTAGCTTATGTATTTAAAAGTACTGATGTTCTGCACAGAGCCCTTGCCACACACACACACACACACACAAGTTATCTGCAATTTTTTCACCAGATTTTATGATTAAATTATATTTTCAGTAAATGTTATGTGTTATGTTTTAAAGGCAGCTTTCCTACATGTCAGATGGCCTGTATGTAAGAAAGAATAAAACACTATGTCAACCCTGTCTGGTAAAAATCGTGTATCTCACAATTTTATGATTTTTTTCAGTTTCACATGTTCCTTTATAGGCTCATAAAACCTTATCAAAACCACCTGAATTATGTCAAAAATTCTGTTTGATCAAGCGTAAAAATGCTTAGAAAGACCTCACATTTTGGTGGTATGGAGAGCTTTCACTAAGGTAGCTAGTGAACTGATCTCTAAAACATCCAGACAAGATTATTTCCATATTACAAGTGAAATATAAAACAGCTGCACAGCTTCAAATCAGGTTTAGGTTATACAGGTTTTATACTGTATGTAAATGAGGAAGTACATTGTAGTCCATGCATTCTCTGTTTTTACTTTTGCTGTTGTTAGTGAACCTGCAGACAGAGCTCATGTCTATACTCAGCTGTGTAGAACTAATTAACAGATGGCACTCTTTGAAATATATGCCGAATTCAGGATTGTGGGATAATGCTGAACTATCCTATGAATTAAGTTCACATTGCTTAAAAGATGATATTGTGATGAACTCTTAGACTAGGACCCCAAAGCAGAGAAGCACACACACTGGTGAGTTCGAACAGAAAGTTCCTTTAATAAAACAAACTGACCAAAACTGGAACAAAAAGCAGGCGGGGTGGCGAGGCGCTGGCTGGCAGGAAATCAAAACAGCGAGAACAGAGAATCTACGCCACTGGAAAGCAGCTGGAGAACCTGCATGCGGGTGGGAGCAAAGGAATACTCTGGCAAAGGGCTGGAGTGAGCCCGAGCCCATGAAGGAGGAGGAGGAGATGAAGTGAGTGGGGTGTGTGATCAGCCAGCAGGAGAGACAGCCACACCCCTGCAACACACCAGCTCTGCAGCAAAACAGAAAAAAAAAAAAGGGAGGAACAGAAAACACAACACAAGTAAACTAAACCAAACCATAACAGTACCCCCCTCAAAGGGCCTCTGGCGGCACCTACCAAACTTATCAGGGTGCCTGGTGTAAAGTCATTAATGAGTTCAGGGTCCAAGATGAGTGGCGAGAGATCCAGGAGCGTTCCTCGGCCTGCCTCCCAATCCACAAGGTATTGGAAGCCTCGACCCGGCACTTTGTCAGCAGCTGCGGACAGAAAATGCAGGGTGGTCGTCGATGATCCCGGGGGTGGAGGGGTTGACGGGCACAGAGGACCAGTGAAGCAGGCTTGAGTGAGTGGTTTGTGGTGGATGTGGGAGAACAGCTGGAGTCTCACCACACTGGGGTTGTTGGTCGTTCAATGGTGTGGGCCGTGTACTGGGGTGGGTTCGGGACTCAGTCTGAGAGGAAGATCACGGGTGGATAGCCAGACCTTCTGGCGGTAAGATACTGGGGGGCGGAGGCGGTGGCCGGTCCAGCCAACCTCTGGTTCCGAGCCGCTATCCGGTGAGGCTGCTCGGGAGCTTCACGCCCGGAGGAACTAAAGGCGGAGTGCGCTGGAAGTGCGCCTGCACGGGGAACTGCCTCGGCCTCCTGAGCAGGGGCAGTGGGCTGGGAAACCATTAGCGACCAGATGGAGACATACCTGTAGCAGAGCAGACCAGGAGTTGTGGTGATATTCAGTCGGAAGGTGGGTAGACCAGGAAGCGGGTGATGAGGCAGCGCAGCGAAGGGCGGCAGGTCTTGATTAGCCCGCTCAGTCAGCCATTAGTCTGAGATGGTATCCGGAGGACTGGCTGATGCCCCACAGCCTGGCAAAAAGCCTGCCAGACTCTGGAGAGAACTGAGGCCCTCTGTCTGAAACAATGCTGGGGAATACCAGCAGAGCCTGAAAACATAACTGTACAAGCAAATTAAGCGGAGTCTCTAGGGCAGAAGGGAGTTTGGACGGAAGATAGAGTGCCTGACTTGAAAAATCGATCTACCACAGTTAGGATGGTGTCATTACCTTGGTGGCAGGCAGAGACAAAGTCTACTGGCCTTGAGACCAGGGTGATGGGGAACGGAAGAGGTGGGGAGACCCGGCAGGAGCACGATGAGAAGACTTGTTCCGGGCACAGACTGAGCAGGCAGAGACGAACTCTCTGGTGTCAGCGGACATGGAGAGCCACCAAGCCTGTGAAGCAAAGCCAGGGTCAGTGAAAACCCGGATGGCATGTGCCATGGAGAGTGATGTCCCACTGGGGCAAGGGAGCGGACGAAGCGGTACTTTAAACAGGCGGTTGGGTGGAACACCCTCAGGGACAGGTGATCCGTCAGGCCTCCTGGACCAGCTGCCGATCTCACCTGGCAGCTCCCACCACAGGAGGAAGGCAGGATGGTGTCCTCCAGGTTCTTCAAAGAGAACTGAGAGGGCATCAGGCTTGGCGTTCCTGGAGCCTGGCGGTAGGTGAGGTAAAGTTCACAAAGCGGCCCAGGAACAAAGCCCACCGAGCCTGGCGGGAGTTGAGCCTGCGGGCAGAGCGGAGTAGACAGGTTCTTGTGGTGGTCCAAACCACAAAGGGTGAGTAGATCCCTCCAGCCAGTGCCTCACTCCTGAAGGGCCAGCACCACTGCCAGCAACTCACGGTTCCCGCCATGGTACCTCACTTGGGTGTTAGGCGTCGAGAGAAGAATGCAGGGGTGGAGTTTCTGGTCAGAGGAGGATCGTTGGGACAGGACCGCTTTAACACCAGAGTCCGAGGCGTCGACCTCTACAACAAACTGGACAGAGGGATCAGGGTGACACAACACAGGCGCAGAGGAAAACAAACTCTTCAACTGGACAAAAGTGGCCTCAGCAGCAGGTGACCAAACAAAAGGCGATTTTACAGAGGTTAACTTAGTTAAAGGGGCAGCTACTCTACTGTAATCGCGGATGAATCTGCGGTAGAAATTAGCGAACCCAAGAAACCTCTGTAGCTGCTTCCTATCGGTGGGTGTGGGCCATTCAACCACTGCCTTGATCTTGGCAGGGTCAGACCTGATTTGCCCCTTTTCCACCACAAAACCCAGAAAACTGACGGAGGAAACATGAAACTCACACTTCTCGGCTTTAACAAAAAGTCGGTTTTCCAAAAGTCTCTGCAGAACTAACCTGACATGTTGCACATGTTCTTGAAGGGAGTGGGAGAAAATCAAAATGTCATCTAGATAAACAAAAACAAACTGATTAAGCATATCACGGAGGACATCATTAATGAGACACTGAAAAACGGCAGGTGCGTTAGTTAACCCAAAAGGCATTACCAGGTACTCAAAATGTCCAAGGGGAGTGTTGAAACCAGTCTTCCATTCATCCCCCTCCTTAATCCTCACCAAGTGGTACGCATTGCGTAGGTCCAACTTGGTAAAGATGGTGGCCTGGTGGAGGGGAGCAAAAGCAGAGTCAATCAGGGGAAGAGGGTACTTGTTCTTAATAGTGATCCCGTTAAGGCCCCGGTAGTCAATACAGGGCCGCAGAGTCTTGTCCTTCTTCTCCACAAAAAAGAATCCCGCTCCCAAGGGCGAGGAGGAAGGGCGGATAAGGCCAGCCGCCAGAGAGTCAGAAATGTAAGTCTCCATAGCCTCCCTTTCAGGCTTGGAGAGATTGTAGAGCTTGCTGGTGGGATAGGGGGCACCAGGGAGCAGATCAACCCACTGGTCATTATGGCTGCAGCGGAGGTGGTAGGGATAGAGGCCAGTCATATTGAAAACCTCCTGGAGGTCATGATGCCTGAGACAGAGAAAGATCTACAGGTTTAGGGGTTCTGGAGCAGGGATGCTGGTGAATTAGGGATAGCAGTGCAGACAAGTGGATGACAAATAAACTCAATTAGTGATGGATAAAGAGGACCCAGTGTCAAAGTGTGGGTTGTGGAGCTTGGGCCAGGGAAGACCTAATATGAGGGGCGATGGAGAATGATGAATAAAGAAATAATTTCGATGATTGCAGAAAGAAGCGAGACACTGGGACTGTCTGAATTTGACCTTACGGGCCAGGAGGCGACCATCGAGGCAAAACATCCTTGGGTTCAGGAAAAGGGTTCGAGGAATGTCGTGCCCAGGAGACAATACCAGAGTCAATGAAATTGTAAGTCAGAGCCAGAGTCCACAGGGACAGGAGGAATGCTTACTTTAGACAGGAAACAGTCCCTTTAAGCGAAGGCGTTTGGAGGATGGGGGACAAGCTGATCGCTCCTGGCGCCCCCTAGCGGTTGAGTGAACCAAATCTTTGGCATCGGGACAGTGGCGGTGACCATCACCACCACCACAATGAATGCTGATCTCTGGAGGAGGCGGGCGTTGGCGTTCAGCGAGGTGAGTCTCATCCTCCCCAACTGCATAGGCTCCCTCTTTGCAGAGGCGGATGAGGGCAACCCGGGAAGATGCACAGGTAGGGTGGCTCCGGAGGGCGAGGTTCAGGACCAGAGGTCGAGGGGACAGATCGAAAAGAAGGGGCTCTAAATCTTGGCTACTCTTTCCCTGCGTCTCACGAAGCGTTAATCAAGTCGAATAATGAAAGAAATTAATTCCCCTCAAAGAGGAGGTCTCATCTTGAACAGCTAGTTCATCCTTGGTTCCTCACTGGTGTTACATGAAAAAACCCCTGTAAAGCCCTTTCATCCCACCCACTCTCAGCAGCGAGAATGCGGAAATCTCTGAATCACGGCACAGAAGAAGATCCCTGGCGTGGGAAAGGGCCGGTGCCGGCTTCCTTGCACCCTGAAGTGGAGTGGTCAAAAACTCACGGAACTCGCTGCAGAATGAAAGAAAAGGTGCCAAACAGGTGAGTTAGCATTAGCATGGCTAAAACATGCTAGCCTTCCCAGTCAGTAAACTACTAATAAAAATGACTGGACCTTGTTTGAAATGAGATAAGAATACTGGTCAAACACTAAAGAGCACTGGTGGGAGAAACTGACTGCAGCCCTACTTCTCCTGAATACCTGTCTGGAGTGGGGATAAAGGGCTCACGAGAATGGCTGGGCAGGAAGAGGCAGCAGGAGCAGGAGGATGGCCGGTGGAGCTGGAGAGGACTGGAGCCACCAGAGAGGAAAACTGCGTGGAGACCTGGGTCCAGGCAGGCGTCAAGCTGAGACAACTGGAAGCCAGGTGGGCAACATCATAATGTCCTCAGGGCGTCCTCATGTTGTCCCCGTGCTCCTTGAAGGAGGTGAACACTAGCTTCACCCTCTCAATCTCTCTGAGGTCCATAACTGGCAGAGTATTCTGTGATGAACTCTTAGACTAGGACCCCCAAAGCAGAGAAGCTTACACACTAGTGATTCGAACAGAGGGTGCTGTCAAAAACAAACTGACCAAAAAGCGCTGGAACAAAAAGCGGGGTGGCAGGGGAGCTGGCTGGCAGGAGAAATCAAGCAGCGGAGAACAGGAGAATCTTGCCACTGGAAAGCTGGAGAACCTGCATGCGGAGTAGGGCAGTACTCAGCAAAGGCTGGAGTGAAGGCCGGGCTTATGAAGGAGGAGGGAGATAGAGTGGAAACAGGTGTGTGTGATCAGCCAGCAGGAGAGACAGCCACCCCAACACATAACTCTGCAGCAAAACAGAAAAAAAAGGGAGGAACAGAGAGAAAACACAACACAAAAACAAGCCGTAAAACCATAACAGATATAAGACAACCTGGGGGAAAATGAGGCCAGCATATTGCAACTTTTAATTAGCAGCACATCAGCTTTGTGCAAATGACTGACATAACGGGAGGATTGATTCTAGTTTATTTGGCAGAAAAATATCATGTCTCAAGTTTGTCATGGAACTTGAAAATTGGTATTTTGAGTATGTGGACATGCTTCATATACTGTATAAAAGTCGGGCAGGTGAGAGAAGACAAAAGCTTTTGTCAGTGTTGTCAAAAGCTTTGGTTGGACTCAGTAAGCATCAAACTGATAAAAACTGAATAAATATGTTAAAAAATTACAAAATATTCAGTCATTATTTCAGATAACTCATGTTCGTTTACAGGGAAACTGGGCCTGAGGGCATCTTTTAATTAACCTGCATTTATATAAATGTGAATGATCGATGTTAATTGAGCTTCAAAACGTATCGTCTGTACTACTGTAAAAGCATCAAGCACTACTGATTAGTTGTTTTCAAGCAAGACACTTTATTTATTTATTTCTATTTTTTTTTTCATAGCCTTCCATCTGGAGCACTGTCACCATTTATTGAGTCTTCTGTAAAGGTGTACCCTGGTTTCTTTTTCAGCAAGCACTTCTCTACACATAAAACATCCCGACCTGCTGACCCCAGGTGGTGGTGCTAGTACTATAATCCTTGCACTAAAAGATATAGCCACTGCTCTATGTGGCACAGTAAATGCCCAAATTTCTTCCCTTTTTAAATGATAAATTACATTGCAGTGCTGAAAACAACATGACTACAATAAATTTTCTTCAAATATTTTTTTTTGTTTTGTTTGTTTTTTACGCAAATACATTTTATAGCAAAATACGAAATATTGCACACTGACCACAGCCATCGTCAGTTATAGCTAGAGGAGATCAACTCAGATTATAGTCCACATATTCACAATGAGCAGAGTGATAAAGGCTTATGGAGGCTACAGACATGCTGCCTGCTGGCTAAAGAGTTGCTAATAATCATGCCCATTCATAACAAGCATACCTGTGTTAGGATTCTGCTTTAAGTAGTTATGTTTGTCTTTCTGTTGAGATAAGGCTCATCTTGGCTACCCAGAGTCAGGTTTCATTCTGTGATTACATATAGTGGATGCCGCTGCATGCAGATTTCAATAAGATGACAAGTGACCGAGGGAGAGAAAGAGGAGTAGAAAAGAACAAAAAGATAAATGACCTCTTTTCTTAACCGGAGACAGGAGCGACAAATAATAATAAATCGCTTCTTGATTAATTGATTGTAATTTTATGATGGTATTTCGCTCAGCGATTTATCATTCTTCAAGATTGTCACCATGTTTTTAGGCAAACAGATGCTGAAATATTTCATGCTGATGAAGCTCATTCGTCAAGAAACAGAGAGGGAGAGAAGCCAAGGGTTATCCGACATCAGCAGTGTCTGATTTTTAAATAAACACAGATCAACAGATCAGCCAGATGAAACAAATGTGAAAAAGATTCAGTCACTGCGTGTATGTGTGAGTGTGTGTGTGTGTCGTGGGTGCATGTGACTGTGTGTGTATGTGCGTGCATTTTTGTTTTCACTTATCTTGCTTACGTGCGAACGAGACTCTAAGCTCGTTCTGCTGAATCCCCATTTTCCTTTAATCTTCGCTCGTAGTTTATGCTGAGATGAAGCATAATGCACATCAATCAGAAACACACACACACCAATGCATATATCAAAGATAAAATTAATGATATCAAACAGAGTTATAAATATGTAGATTATGTTCTTACCCGTTGCAGTCTGGAAACAAACACACGCCATGTTTGCAATCACAACAAAACACATTTTGACACCAGCAGAAACTCTGGAACAAAAATCAGATCACAATGTTTCAAGCACTACTTGAACTTTAAGCAGTTTTTGTGGTTGAGGTCCAGAAGTCAATTTATGCAGGATTAAAGATGTCTGTGCTTCTTTTTTTCTTTTTTCCTCCCAGACAAGAGTTTGTAAAACATCCTGTTATAATATAGTATCTTCAGAAAATATTCAGACCCCTTCACCTTTTGCATATTTTATTGTGTAGTGTTGAATAAGTCACTACAACCCTGGCACACCTGGATTTGAGCAATTTATCCCCATTCTTCCTGACAGATCCTCTCAGGAAGAATCCAATCTGACGCCTCCCATCAGATTGAATGAAAAGTATCAGTGAGCTGCCATCTTCAAATCCCTCCCTCATGCTCTCCGAGTCCTATAGATGTTTGGCAGTGGGCTGCCAGACGCCTTTTACTTCAAGTCGCTTCCAACTAGCCACTCTACCATAAATGCCTACGTTTCTTTTTTTTAATAAGGAACAAAAATTTCTAAGATATGTTTTTACTTTTACCCTTAAGTCTATACTCAATAGCCCATAATGACACGTTTTTTGAATCTGAATCATCCACGCAGTAAACTGATTACTTTTTGAAGCTACTGTATCTATAATTAGATGGTCTCTGAGCTGGTAAAAGTCAGCATTCCTGTGAATTATGCTTTCATTATTATGGACATGACAGACTTATTTAGAGATGTTATTGTATTGCTTTGAATGGAGAAAGTGAGTCCATACAAATCATACAAAAGCTTGAAGATGTTCCCTATGTGCATTGCATGGTGATGCTGGAGACATTTGACTGGATGTTTATAAATGGTTATAAAGTCTCACTTAAACTCTCCCTGCCTCTCTCACACATACACACATAATATGCCTGCCTCTTACAAGGACACAGCTCAAAGCATCCTCCACTGTAAAATCTCAGAGAGGCCTTACCTTAAAATGGGTTTCATAATTTATGTTTGTGGGCTTTTTAAACTGAGCTGGGTCCAAAAACTTGGTAGGGGGAGCAGAGCTCATAAAATCTACCAGCTTTGACACAACAGAGGGATATTAAAACAGTTATTGCACTATGTCTTGGGTGTTGTATTCTCTCATATTTAAGGGCATCCTTGAACAAACAGAAGACTGCCTTTGTGACAACATAGTGAGATGCTTGGAAATGATGAAGAAATCACAGTGTATGTGAGAAAAAGAAGGAGTGTAAATGCATGTGCAGGATAATAGAGAATAAAATATTCTATAGCCGAGCTACTGAGACTTGGAATGAATGTTTTATGTGTGTGTGTAAACTGCAGAAATGTCTGCTGTAATGGGTCATTTGTTTACTCTGAAAATTCTGCCAAAAGGACTCATGATAATTGACTAAATCATAAGCAGCTGAGGAAGAACTGTAACAAAATTGGGCAAGACTCCTGGAACAAGTCTGCATTTTAACACCATTCACAAAAGTTCAAGGCAAACTTTCAGCCGAGCATATTATCTGCTAATTCACTAAACTGATATTCAAGTGTAGTTGATATCCTACTGCAATCAGCCTTATGTCCAGTGGGTGAAGTGGAATTTGGCAAATGAGGAAATCTTAAGATCCGGTGTACTGGTGCAGCAGCAGGGAAATATTACTTAACTCTCTGATCTTTACTGTGAGCTCTGGTGGACTTGTTTTCTTTGTGGGCAGGCTATGTGATTAGTTGACTTTCTTTAAAGCATCAATTTCTTGACATGTTTTTTCTGGAACCCACTGGTCCAACTGAAGCCCAATCAAAGAAATGAACATTACTGCTGAGACAATAATTTGTAGTTGTGTTCATAGTGGCGTTATTGTATTTCAGATAATTCTTTTCACCGTCTGCACTGCAGGTGATTTTACTTTTTGTTGCAGTTTCATCAGCCCATCAGTCACAAGAATTTCTGGATGCTCTTTGAAATCTCTGTATCTCTGTCTGACACCTGAAAAGGTGATGTCAAAAAGGTCACAGCTGACTTATGACCTCATCCCCATAAAACACTGGTAAAGGTGGTGACCATGCTTTTAGTGTAAGAACTGTGATTTGGTCAAAAAGCGATGTTTCATTCTCAGTCACGATTCATGTGTGCATGCTGTCAGTGAGGCCTTCATAACATTTCTGGGGGGTTGATTGATTTCTGCCTTGAGTCATTTTGCACTGTTACCCCATGTTCAACATTTTCAGCAGCCTGTCTCTAGTGTGGCCCAACTTTGTATTCTCTGGCCAGAAAAACATCAGTCTGCCTCTTAATCTCAATAATGTTATGTCCCCTGAGTGCAAACTCTTAGACAAATCTTTGAGCTCCTCCAGAGCATCAAGGATAAGACCCATTTTATTTTTGCAGTCACCTGACAGCTTTGTAGCAAGTCCCTCAAACATACATCTGTCATTTGAATTCCGTTCAATATTCTCACTAGCCCTGCACAAATGAGAATGAAGAGCACCATGCATTATCTGAACAGAATGCAATGCTCTGTATGATAAGGCAACCAATCTCACACCTAGGAGTCGACTGGTCTTTTTAAACAGAATGTCTATTTTTGAGACTGCAGAGCTCAGTCCTCTCTGATTTTTTGTGGTCTGGTGGTACAGACAATATAATTTGCTCATAAAACTTTGTGCAGTGCTTGACAGAATCCTCAACAGACTGTTTAAATCACAGACAGCTCCGGTCTGGGCTTCAACAGTGCCGGCAAATCAAACATGGAAACTTTAGCCTCTCTCCCCAACATCGTTGAAGCTCCATCAGAGCAAAACCCGACCACTAATTTAGAAAGGCTTCATCAAGGCAATCACAACAGTTTAAAAGAGCCCTGGTTAATGCCTTATTCATTAGTAGTTCCACCAAGTCTAAAAAAAGTATTTGGTTCAGAATTATCAACTGAGCACATCAGGTACACAACCAGGCAAGATTTCTTGCGTAAAGCAGTGCTCTCATCAATGAGAATGGTATGTCATTAATACATCTCTAATTTCTTTTGAAATAAGTTGCACCTGTGACACTGGAGTGCTACAGGTGCAACTTCTCTTGTGCCTTAAGTAAATGTGAATATATCTTTTTCTGATCTCTTTTATTGTGACTGACTGTGAAGACTTGTGTTTGTGTATTTTTTTTTTTACGACGATGCCATTTGTTTGGCTTTTGCCATTCGCTAGAAAAAGTGATTTTTAGTGATGCAGCATGTTTCCATACAGAGGATCCTAACCTTTCGTGAAAAACAAAATATATAGATAGATAGATAGATAGATAGATAGATAGATAGATAGATAGATAGATAGATATTTTTTTCACATCAGAAGCATGTTTCTCCATACGAGCGAGTCCGCTCTTCTGCTCTTTTCTAATCACAGACAGAGCTGAACTTCATAATAACCTCATGAGTTTTTTATTTGTTCCTGAATAAGTGGGGCATTGCATCTTCTGCAGCAATGAAATGCAGAAGTCATTTCAGTTTCAACCTTTTCTGTTCAGCTCAAGTGCCACTGTAAGCCATGGAAGTGTGGCAATGAGCAAGCATGCACATTACCAGGACCCTGAAACTTAAGCAGCTAAATGGAATTCAGCCATTGCTAATTTTAGTATTAACACACGTGGGTTCCCACTGTCTCTTTGGTAAATAAAATAATAAATACATTTAAAAAAGGCATATTGAAGCGCTGTCTATCAGCATTTGGAAGTATGTCACAGGACTCTGAAGAGCTAGAGGGCTGAACAGAGTGGGTGCAAAATATGTTGCTAGATACACTAGATGTTTGTCTGGAGATTTTTCTTGAATAGTCAGTTTTTCCACATATGGGCACCAAGTCAGTGAAATTTGTCATGCAAGTCAGCAATGCAAGTGATGTTGACAGAGCCCCCTGTATTAAACCTCAGTACACTAATGAATACACTGTTGAATGTTTGAAGATGAATTTGTCCGTGTGTGTGTGTGTATGTCTGCCTTCCCCCAGGCAGATTGACAAGCTAAGTGAGAGGGTGTTCCATAAGCAGATGGTATTGGTAGCTCAGGCTTTGGCCTTCTGGGAGTCAGTTTGGCCCATAATTGGACCAATTAGTCTCAACTACAAAACATTATCATGCTGTACAAATCTCCTCACAAAGAATCTCAAATTGCAGTAGAACTTACACATAGGCACCATGAAGCTACACAAAGAGGTAAATGCACATACACAGAGGCAGCTTAGAGTTTGAGAGAAGTGGACTTGTTGATGTACACATAGAAAATAAATAATGCACTTCAACATTAACCACCAACTATACACCAACTATTTATCACAGTGTCAATCCTGCAAATTATTGTCAAATACATCTTTATGCAGATGATACTATTTTATACTTTATCAATTAAATGAACAGTCTTAGGTGCAGTTAAGTGCAAGACAGTTTTTTTGTTCTGTGACGAGACACAACTTGTATTCACTATACCTGTAGCTCAGCTCCAATCCTGAATGTAGCATATAACTGAGGAAAACAGTGAATAAATAGACAGAAGTGTAAGTAGTAACACAGAAAATTATGCATAACTATAGCACTGCACAACTATTCTCTGTGTAGCATACATGCAAGGTCTTTAGGAAATATTGGTAAATTGTAGTGTCTACTGAAAGTCTGCAGTTACAGAGTAAAAACAGTCTGGGTCAAAATCACTGAAGGGGCATGCAAATATTGAAATAGCCAAACCTGCCTTAGAAATGGGGCAGTCAGTCCAGAAAAACTTGCCTGTACAGTAAATCAGAACTTCAGGTTGTCAGACTCACAGGTTAGAACAAGACAACTTGTAAAACTGACAGATGGTGGCCACAGACACTGCTTTAACAATCTGAAGCCTTGAGAAGTAGCTGGGAAGTAATCAGGGAGATGCAGATGCAGCTGAGGTTGAGACAACTCACGGCAGATTCAGGAGCTGACAGTAATGCAGAGAGCATGCCATGACCATAGTAAATGCTGAAAAACAATTTTTTAAAATAAGGAAGTGACACCAAAGTTGATGTCTGTCTCTGTTACCAAACTCCATTGTTCTACAAATACAGTCCTGTCTCCAGATAAATGTGACACTGCAAAATATTGTTGTATACATTAATACTAGCTGGACAAGTTCTTTAAATGATAAATTAATTCACCTGGTAAGATTACTGAATGTTTTTGTTTTGGGGGCTTCAAAAGACGAGACGCAACCTTAACAGACATGGCCTGACTTTATTTAAATGCCAGCTCTGTCTATGTTTCAGTGTGTGTAGGAGAGAGAGAGAGAATGAGAGCAAGAGAGAGAGAGTAAGGTCACGCATTGTGTATCTAAATCTTTGTGGGAGCTGGTGTGTCTAAAGTATTTATTTTTAGATTTCTTCTCTCGTTTTGTTCTGACATGATTTATTAAGGAACAGGAGCAGTCAGTCTCTCATCTCATCTTCTTTGTCTACAGTTCTGTTTTTCTCCGTTTTGTTTTGTTTTGTTTAGTTTTTTTAACATTAAAATGGCATTTCCACAGTATTATGTTAACTTTTTTATATAGTTTATTGCCCAAGTGATTTTGTTAGACTACCAAAGAAGGCATATTTAATGTATGTGGTTATAATACCTACTTTAGATCACTTCTATTAACAATTTCATGTTAATGCATTTAAAACAACAACATATGTATATGTTTTTGCTCTGCCATCTTCACTCTGTCATTTACATTTAAGTAAACACCCGCCCACCCAACAACTGCACTGTCCCCTCTCCTCATCCTGAACCTGGCTCATTAAATCATAATATTTTTTTACTCACAAATACGCTATCATAAACATGTTCACACACACACAAACTGTTCATTTATGTTTAATAAAAACAAACAAAAAATAAATTAAAAAAATTCAATATGCCATAATGTAGGCTATATAAGTCAGTTATCAGTTTGTGTCAAAGATTTTTACTGATAGAACAAAAGATGTAAGACTTCAGATATATAAACACCACTTATGTACAACAATCAAGCACATGCTATTTTTCACATATACACTGCTATTTATAAAAACAGATGTTAAGAGAGAATATGCACACCTCACACCAGCACCTTTTTCAACAGCCAGCCTCCTGTGATATTATAATGTGGAGATAAAAAAGTGAAAGAATCTAAATAAAATAATAATAAAAAGTGTTTGTTGTGTGATTTTTGCTTGTTTGGTTTGCACTATCAAAAGAAAATATACAGCAATTACCTTTGTGTGACCACTTACTTTGTAAAGGCTATTTTGGTATGAGTGCTATAGATTAAAGCTTTATTAACATTAGAAGAGTTTTAAGAGAGTTTTAGCTGTTTACCTGTTAACGTAATGATTCAGATATGCGATAGCAGATTTCCAGTGAAGTACTACTTATAGCTGGTCAAGTTTTACCCCTTTTCAGAAGACACTGTCGCTTAATAATATGTAATAGTCAGTTAAGCTTGGTTCATAAATCTGCATTATCCATAGTTGTACCACAGTCAATAATAAGTCTATTACTGTGTTAAACAAGTATTTGCTCCAATCCAATGCAATGTGATGAAATCAGTGCTGAAAGAGTGAAATATAGAATATTGATCAGTATTCATAACACACAGTGAACATGTAATCAGACGAAAATATAGCCCCCATCCTCTGTGCACTGATGAGAACCAATTAAGAACAAATGTCAAATCTCAGTTCCATCATAACATAAAGCAGCTTTAACTACTGAGTAAATCACCTCCATAATGATAGTTAACCTACGTCATGCACACATGCATAGTGAAAGACAGACAATGAGGAAAAATATGCTGTGGAGCTGACCATTTGACATGAGACGTTCCTGCAAGGGATTATTCAAGTACATGTGAATTCATTGTAGAGCTGAATTAGTCAATTAAAACAGAGTGTGTTCATGTCTAGTCAATCTCAAAATACCTCTAATTTCAATAAATGACACAATCAATTTTCTCAGCTCTTTTTTTATCTCATTGAAAAAAAGCCTGTTTGGGAAATTGCCCTCCCTCCAGCTTTTGAGGACCTTTAAGCAAAAATCCAGATCCTCCTTCTTTATTCTTATGATCTTAGTTCAATCCGTTTTGTAAATTTGAACATTCCTATCCTAAGGCTATGAACCCAGAAACACAAGGCTTTACTATGTAGTGTCATTAAAAGACAAAACCTGCGGGTACTTCATTATATGAGGAATCGTGAGCTAATGGTAAGCACTCACACAGATCGGGGAAAATATGCTTGTATCTGTCGTGCACTTCAACAGGAGAGGCATTTATAAGATAAAACTGATCAGACGTGCTGATCAGACGAACACAGACATAACATTAGACAATCTTTTTTTAATTGTTACTGTAATCACTTCAAGTATTCTAATAAGCATTCTTGATTCTTTGTTGACTAATCAGACTGATTTTGCCATTTCATTTTCAAATCATTTTTCTGTCTTTCTTTGTAACCATTTCCTGTAACCAATCAGTAGTGACGCATGTAGGATATAGGACAGGGAACCTGACATCATCGACCATGGTCCTGGAAACAGGAGAAATTTTATATTTTTATTGTCATTCCTGTATGTCGAGCTACAGTGACAGGCCAATACCATGAGAGATATCCAAAGATAAGTGACTTAATATGCAGCCATTATCGCTTTTGTTGTTCTCACCTATGAAAGAGCTCATAAAAGCAACAACATTTGTCCTGGTGGTGCCTTTTTTATGGGGTATATCCAAAGCTTTGTTGCCATTTCAGTGATGCATATCCAGAATGTTCCTGTTTGTAAATCACTGTGGAAACACAGGGCGAGGCTTTACAGTTAGCTCCTCTTCTTAAAAGTTCAGGTTACTTAAAGGTCAGGGTTACAGGCTGTTATGCTCCCGCAAAAGTCCTCAGAGTATGTGCAGATTGAAGAGAGATCCAGCTACACTTTTTCAAGTCTAACTGACTTAACAATACCACAATAACAAGTTGTTTTTCTCTAGTACAGTAGTTAAGAGTTTTTAAACACTGGATCTGTGGATTATGTTGTGGACTGATGCAAATATATTTTTCTTTTCCCCCCTCTCGCCATGTCCCCAGCCACACTATACAGGAATATTTCACATTTCAGTATATATTTTTTTCTTTCCACAGTAACTCAGTTTACAACCTAATTATAATTTTATTCTGTAACGCGTGAGACCATTCGACTTTAGCACAGTACAAAACAATTCTCATTAAAAAAAAAAAAAAAAAAAAAAAATTGGACTACTGCTGTCCCAGCATCACATTTTGTGAAATGTCAGTGGTGCACACACTAGTTCTTTCTTCTCAGCTGAACCCACAGGCCGTTAATATAGCTGCCAATTTCTTCCTGCCAAATTCTAGTTTACACATAATTACCTATGCATGGTTGGTACACGTGCGATGTTCCTGCTGCGCAATCTCCATTTACTGCCAGTGGTTGGTGTGTATCATCCAATTGTCTTACATGGGGGTGTAGCATGTAATCAGAAGCATGACAGCCTGAATTAATGAATTTAGCATATTGAGACCCTGAGCCAGCAACAAACATAAACACACATAGTTATTTAATTATAAATGTCTTATTTGAATTTGAATCCTTTACTTTGAAACAAGTGCACAAACACACTACCTTTCATCTTTAATGAGGACTCGCAGTCGATATAAGGCTGGTCTGTTTCTGTGCTGTAACCCCTAGTGGAGCTAAAAAGAGGTCAGTGTTACTATTAAGTAGTGACTTAACCCGTGTGTGTGTGACCACTTAACCCTTAAAAATACAATTAATGAACATGTGCCCTCGTGTG
>BRZM01001666.1:161552-177441 GCA_033238685.1 Lates japonicus | reverse complement strand
GGTTGCAGGGGAGAGGTAATGCGACTCAGAGAAAGAGAGAGAGAGAGTGAAGACCGGATGACACGTCCAACCTATGACACATCCTGCATACTGTATCAAGGCAGCGAACCCACGCATGCCGATGTAACATATGTTGCGATGTGGTGTGTACACGATGTTGCGTGCACACAATTAAAGGTGACACGGATCGTCGCTGTCGTGTGAAAATCTTTGCAATTCAGATTTTGTGGATCTTAATGTTTGACAGATCAAGGGATGTGTGTTTGTCTGTGGGCGGGGAAATCAACAATCCGCTGTTAAGAAACAGATTTAGCTTCATTTATTGTTTTTGATTAGCTTGTTTTAGAGGCAGCGTCAGTGGGAGGAGACCAAAATTACTCAGCAGGTGATTGGATCGGCTTTCTGACGAACCGACAGGTGACTGAGGTTCACTGTTTAGATGAACACACCGCTTACTGGCCTGTGCTTTGGTGTTATTATAGCTTTGGCAAACTGAAAATCAAACCAAATCTCAACTGAACAATCCCTCAAAATCATTTTCTCAGTAGGTTTGAGACCTACATCTTTACGAAGCATGTTCATGTGCTCAGAAGTTGAGATGTGGAGAGTTGGCCCTCATTTCAAACTCCAAATCCACTGCTGCTGGTTGTCATTATCATATAAACCACTTTCCATAATTTGCCGATTTGTTTGGGTCTAAGCTGCCAGGCTCAATCGATTCTCAGTGGAGGTTTTCCTGGCTGAAATCTCGTTGCGAAAAACTGAAATCACAAGATTCGAGAGTGGCTTTGCAAGGCTGTGCATGTTGGTCAAGCTGAAAACAAGGCCGTTTATTTCAATTCTGGAGAGGCAGCGCGCAGGAGATACCGTTTTCCACCTGACAGTGACACATTTTAACCGCACTGTTAAACTCATAATGGAAAACCTACACACTCCGAGCCACATGTGGCTCACATACAAGGGCAGGTATGACACCGGCAGTTTGCAGTTAGACCGAGCAGAGAATATGTCATCCCAGGAGAAGGTCAAAAAAATCCAGCAAACAACACAAGATGTAATTTATAACAAGGATTTACCCAGGGACACTATTTCATGCACAGCTATCCATGAAGAGATGTCTTTTTTTTCCCTGAGAGCAAGCATATGTTCTTTGAGACACCGGTGGAGGCATCAACCACCAGCCAGTCCACCAGCCGACGTGTGTGAGTGTGTGTGCAGTGAACACAGCTCTTTAAGGAGGTGCCAGAGCCTCCTCTGTGGCGTGCAGCATTTGCAGCATGTTGACTTGTGATACGACGCTATCACAGGCTCCAGTTTGGACCGCGGCGATGGGCTCGCATCCGTTTCCACAGAGCTCCTCATACCCTGACATCCGACAAAGGAGATGAGAGCGTTTCAGCTGGCCGGATTGCAGCCTGCTCTATCGGATAATTATCTCTGATATTCAGCATTCCAGACTAGAGCAGAACAACCGGGAGACAATCTGTACAAACAAACACGATGCGATTATGAATGCATTACCATCCAGCAGACAGGCAATCAACACGCAATGACTTGTCGCACAACCCTGCAGAATTAAGAGTCCTCTCAGGTTTCTTACACATTGGAGATGATTGACATGCAAACAGCAGCTGCTTGTGTAGAGTGGAGTCAGCCTCGCCTTGCCTCACCCCCTCCTCCCACCCTCACCCCCAACTTGCTCTTACTCCTCTCCCTCTGTCTGTGTCTCCTGGTTACATAAAGGTGTTGTGTTTGTTTCACCAAGGTGAATTGACTGGCTTGTTGGTGCACACCGAGACGTGATTGCGCACTTGTAGTACATTTTAAGATCCGTGTACTGTATGGTGTGCAACCTTCGCTTGTGCACGTGGTCACCGCTGCCACCGCTTGCTTCCATCCCTGTGCTGCAGTGCTAAACGATTCAAGTAGCTGCGGTAATGACTTCAGGCAAGGAGGCGATGGTTGAGGTGAATCTCTCTCTCTCTCTTTCTTTCTCTCAGTCTCATCAGCGTCTTCAATCCATCGATTAGCTACAGAGGAGTACTGACAGGCAGCAGCCACTGCGGTCCTGCAGGATCGCCTGTGTGTGTTTTGTATGTGTGTGTGTCGGCCTGCACAACAGATAGGGATAGAGACAGCAGACACGGGGGCAGAGCCTGTAGTCGTGCACACCTATGCGAAGGAGTGCGAGAGCCTTATTTACTCCACTACCTGGTTTATTGAGTCAGCCCCCTCAGTCAGGCTCCAGTGCAGCTGCCTGCTGCCTGCCCTCCTCGGCTCGGCTGCCTCCGCCACTGCTCCGTGCTAAGTCAACGGGCTTCAGCCGCCGCGTTCGTGCCCTCCCGCAAAAAGCATGCTCCACGTCGCTGACCACGGAGGGGCGCATGGGCCGGTGGCGGCAGCGGCTGTGCCTAATGGGACGACATTATTTATAGTCCGGTGTGACCGCAGCGGCCTCACCATTAGACTGATAATGAGTCATTGGGATATTGATGGATGCTTGTCTATATTGGTATTCACCAAGGAACTGGTGACACTTCTCCGGGTTGCCGTGGATACCAACGCTGCCTGCTAAATGACCCAATAATAATAATGATAACAATGACAGCACTATGTGGAGATTGAGTTTTAAAACCACAGGGAGAAGGACGCCGGCTGGAGCGTGAGAGTAATGAGGATGGAAAGAGAGCGATACAAATGAAAAGAGGGAAATAAATGTGGGAGGGAGGAGGTGGGGCAAGGCTGGGGATGTGTGAACAATGCTAATGCTACTTCACTGATCATCGATTGTGTGTTTTTTCCCCCCCTCCCTCACCCAAACCCCTGACACAACACCCCATCACCTCCTCCCTCCCACATTTATTTCCCTCTTTTCATTTGTATCGCTCTCTTTCCATCCTCATTACTCTCACGCTCCAGCCGGCGTCCTTCTCCCTGTGGTTTTAAAACTCAATCTCCACATAGTGCTGTCATTGTTATCATTATTATTATTGGGTCATTTAGCAGGCAGCGTTGGTATCCACGGCAACCCGGAGAAGTGTCACCAGTTCCTTGGTGAATACCAATATAGACAAGCATCCATCAATATCCCAATGACTCATTATCAGTCTAATGGTGAGGCCGCTGCGGTCACACCGGACTATAAATAATGTCGTCCCATTAGGCACAGCCGCTGCCGCCACCGGCCCATGCGCCCCTCCGTGGTCAGCGACGTGGAGCATGCTTTTTGCGGGAGGGCACGAACGCGGCGGCTGAAGCCCGTTGACTTAGCACGGAGCAGTGGCGGAGGCAGCCGAGCCGAGGAGGGCAGGCAGCAGGCAGCTGCACTGGAGCCTGACTGAGGGGGCTGACTCAATAAACCAGGTAGTGGAGTAAATAAGGCTCTCGCACTCCTTCGCATAGGTGTGCACGACTACAGGCTCTGCCCCCGTGTCTGCTGTCTCTATCCCTATCTGTTGTGCAGGCCGACACACACACATACAAAACACACACAGGCGATCCTGCAGGACCGCAGTGGCTGCTGCCTGTCAGTACTCCTCTGTAGCTAATCGATGGATTGAAGACGCTGATGAGACTGAGAGAAAGAAAGAGAGAGAGAGAGATTCACCTCAACCATCGCCTCCTTGCCTGAAGTCATTACCGCAGCTACTTGAATCGTTTAGCACTGCAGCACAGGGATGGAAGCAAGCGGTGGCAGCGGTGACCACGTGCACAAGCGAAGGTTGCACACCATACAGTACACGGATCTTAAAATGTACTACAAGTGCGCAATCACGTCTCGGTGTGCACCAACAAGCCAGTCAATTCACCTTGGTGAAACAAACACAACACCTTTATGTAACCAGGAGACACAGACAGAGGGAGAGGAGTAAGAGCAAGTTGGGGGTGAGGGTGGGAGGAGGGGGTGAGGCAAGGCGAGGCTGACTCCACTCTACACAAGCAGCTGCTGTTTGCATGTCAATCATCTCCAATGTGTAAGAAACCTGAGAGGACTCTTAATTCTGCAGGGTTGTGCGACAAGTCATTGCGTGTTGATTGCCTGTCTGCTGGATGGTAATGCATTCATAATCGCATCGTGTTTGTTTGTACAGATTGTCTCCCGGTTGTTCTGCTCTAGTCTGGAATGCTGAATATCAGAGATAATTATCCGATAGAGCAGGCTGCAATCCGGCCAGCTGAAACGCTCTCATCTCCTTTGTCGGATGTCAGGGTATGAGGAGCTCTGTGGAAACGGATGCGAGCCCATCGCCGCGGTCCAAACTGGAGCCTGTGATAGCGTCGTATCACAAGTCAACATGCTGCAAATGCTGCACGCCACAGAGGAGGCTCTGGCACCTCCTTAAAGAGCTGTGTTCACTGCACACACACTCACACACGTCGGCTGGTGGACTGGCTGGTGGTTGATGCCTCCACCGGTGTCTCAAAGAACATATGCTTGCTCTCAGGGAAAAAAAAGACATCTCTTCATGGATAGCTGTGCATGAAATAGTGTCCCTGGGTAAATCCTTGTTATAAATTACATCTTGTGTTGTTTGCTGGATTTTTTTGACCTTCTCCTGGGATGACATATTCTCTGCTCGGTCTAACTGCAAACTGCCGGTGTCATACCTGCCCTTGTATGTGAGCCACATGTGGCTCGGAGTGTGTAGGTTTTCCATTATGAGTTTAACAGTGCGGTTAAAATGTGTCACTGTCAGGTGGAAAACGGTATCTCCTGCGCGCTGCCTCTCCAGAATTGAAATAAACGGCCTTGTTTTCAGCTTGACCAACATGCACAGCCTTGCAAAGCCACTCTCGAATCTTGTGATTTCAGTTTTTCGCAACGAGATTTCAGCCAGGAAAACCTCCACTGAGAATCGATTGAGCCTGGCAGCTTAGACCCAAACAAATCGGCAAATTATGGAAAGTGGTTTATATGATAATGACAACCAGCAGCAGTGGATTTGGAGTTTGAAATGAGGGCCAACTCTCCACATCTCAACTTCTGAGCACATGAACATGCTTCGTAAAGATGTAGGTCTCAAACCTACTGAGAAAATGATTTTGAGGGATTGTTCAGTTGAGATTTGGTTTGATTTTCAGTTTGCCAAAGCTATAATAACACCAAAGCACAGGCCAGTAAGCGGTGTGTTCATCTAAACAGTGAACCTCAGTCACCTGTCGGTTCGTCAGAAAGCCGATCCAATCACCTGCTGAGTAATTTTGGTCTCCTCCCACTGACGCTGCCTCTAAAACAAGCTAATCAAAAACAATAAATGAAGCTAAATCTGTTTCTTAACAGCGGATTGTTGATTTCCCCGCCCACAGACAAACACACATCCCTTGATCTGTCAAACATTAAGATCCACAAAATCTGAATTGCAAAGATTTTCACACGACAGCGACGATCCGTGTCACCTTTAATTGTGTGCACGCAACATCGTGTACACACCACATCGCAACATATGTTACATCGGCATGCGTGGGTTCGCTGCCTTGATACAGTATGCAGGATGGCTCAAGAAGCTGGACGTGTCATCCGGTCTCTTCTACCTCTCTCTCTTTCTCTTGGAGTCGGATGGCCTCCCCCAACCTGCTTTCATCCACCACTGATGGCCGAGATTCTCACCCCACAGGAAAACAAACGTCCTTCCACAGGACAAAACAGAGAGAGAAGTGAGGAGGGGGAGAAGAGGTAGTACAATTGAGAAAATAGCCTGTAAACCCAATGAAACACTTAAGTAGCTTCCGTTGCCAAGAGGAGGGAAAGGTGGAGGGAGGCGGGAAGGCGAGGAGGAGAGGGTGTAAAGAGACAGCGAGGTGGAGGGAGAAGGATTGAAAGGGTAGCTATGGGATGGATGATTAGCCCCTGTCTCCAAGGTTACACTTTACAACTGTATCACTGCAGAGCAGGAGAGTGGCGATGTGGAGGAAGAGCGAGGGGGTGGGGGGTCTGTAAGGGTGACATGGACCGTTCATCACGCCAGACTGAATTAAAGAAGACAGAGGCACCTTTTTCTGGCTCTGACCTTCACCATCCAGCACTAATGCCAGCCTTGACCTCCAGACGACGCGCGCACCTCCCCGAGTAACTACAGCGACGACGACTGAGGCGAAGACGCAGACGCCGCCAACCGCCAACACAGCATGAGCACCAGAGCAGAAAACCGGAGACAAATGGCAGCGAGGAGAGTGACATGCGACAGGCCCCAGAAGGGGAGAAGTGCAAATCACTAGATTCCAGCTAACTGCAAGAATTGGCTCTTGGGGGGGAGAGGAGAAACTGTCAGCTCATCATTAGAACCCTCCCTCTTCCCCTTCTTCTTTCTCCTTCCTCTCAACCATCCCTGTCCTCCATCAGCTATTTTCCTCACAGTTCCTCCACTAGCCTGCCTTCCTTCAATCACAATTTATTTTAACCTAACTAGAGCTGAGAGAGAATATAGCCTCGTGATTGAGTTGCATGCTTTAGCCTCACTGTTTTGTCACATATAAATTGCCCTGGATTTCATGCAGTCTGTTCCAATCTTAAGTACGTGCTCGCTGCTCTACCCTTGAGTCATGTAGATACTAGTGTCGCTGAGGTGAAAGTGAGAATTGTTAGGTGGTTTTGCATAATCGACTCAGCGCGACCGTGGACTGCACCCTGGATAGCGTGTACGCGAACGGAGGTGGTGTCGCATCAGCATTTTGAAGTTCCGACACGTGACGCTCGCTGCCATGCAGAAAACATGTCACACTTACATTTTTTTCCCTTAATGGTAAAACAAATTACATGATGTTCATGCAGTTCAAACCTGTACGCTTTAACATGGATTGCGCGGAGACATCGTGCAAAAAAGGACAGTGCTTGTTTTTTTTTTGTTTTTTTTTACTGCTGCTTCTCATGCACACACCCACACAAAGGCTGGAGGAGTAATACATGTGTAACTGGATTACAATAATCTGATTACAGAATTTACTGAATTTTTGGAGAAAAAAATAGAAAAGCTAAGTTGCTAGATTACCAGCTTTGGGGGGGGAAAAAAAGAAAGAATAAATGCTTCCTGGTTTACATGTAAAAGCTGTTTGAAGGGAAATACAGCACACACCAACAGAACACATGGTTTTAAATAATAAGGACAAGACAATCACACAGTTTTTCAGTGTTGTGACTTGATTTTCTTACAGGCAAAGTAACCAAATGATAACGTAAGAGCAGAGTCTTTTGAAGCTAATTTAAGTGTCAGACAAAGTGTGAAGTCCTCAAGTGAAAGTCTGAAGGTCTGAATACAAAACATTTAAATGCTACAGTAACGTCAGTTCACCACCTCAGTCCAAACTGAAATATCTCCACAACTATTTAATGGCTTGCTGTTGAAATTTTGCACAGACAATCATGTTCCCCAGAGGATGAATCCTAAAGACTCCTCTGACTTTTCCTCTAGCACCAACAATGAAACTGACATTTATGGTTTTGAGCGAAATGTCTCAACAACTAAGAACACGAAGAACTGTTGGCTGTGGAGTCTTCGTCTTGTCACATGTCTGAGACCGAGTCCCTCTGATGTTTTGGCCTAATAATTTTAGATACGATTCAAGTCTCATAGCCAATCAAGTCCACAGCCTGGCTCGGTATCATTATTGCGTTTAACTTAGATCACATTATTGAATTCAGTTTAAACTCGACATTGATGTATTGTACGTTGTCCCAGAGGCGATCATTTTTTCAGGAGGAACACACACACACACACACACACATGGTAAATCTGTTTCATCATCACAGCCCAGCTGTCAGTCATTTGCAGCAGATATTAGTATGAAGTCGAAAGGCAATTTCACTGAAATTATCAACACTTTCTAGGTTTTGCTGTTTATCGACAGGCAGTTAACCGCTGTGAGCTCTGATATTAAAATAGGTGAATAAGACAATTTATCTCAAACGCTACAGAGGAATCTTTGTTACATCATAACCATCCCTGCATTCCACACACACACATATAACACACTTATTACGCACACACAGTGTTTCAATAACTGTAACCTGAGCTAGTATATTCAGAAGCTGACCTCTTAAGAAACCTCTGTGCCACACGAGCTAAGTGTCATCAGAGGCCAAACAACATCCCACTCCCAACAACACACACACACACACACACAGTGCAGGCAGGCGAGTCAGCCACTGGTCATTACATACACCTGCAGCCAGCCGGGTCCATGCCCCGGCCCTGTAAATCAGCTTTATTACACTGACATACGCCTGCACACACACACACACACACACACACTGTACACAGGCAATGAGAAAAAAAAAAAAAACCTGATACCACTGAAGAGGTTTCTATAACAGCCACGAGGGAAGAACATGCACATTAAGAAATTCACACATGCTGGTGGAATGAATCCTGCAGACACACACGGTCTGTTGCCGTTGTGTTTAGTGATTTATAATATGGTTCTCCACCTGTTTTCATCTGAATGATTAAGTTATTGTTCCAGTTTTAAAAAAACAAAACAAACAAAAAACAACCATAACCACTTGAATTTTTGTGAAAACGTTATTTTTATTTCAACAAGATGAACAGATTGACAACAATTTAAAGATTTGGCACAGAACTCGAAGAGAACAACCAATTTTCCTCTATTACCCACCCACTCTCGAATACACACACACACACAAACAGACACATTCCTGTGATATGTCTTCCAGCGACTCCGCACATCTGTATGCACGTTAAAACACAGCCTAAGAAACAATCACAACAGTCAATATTGCAGAAGAAAAGCCGAAGCGAAACAAAGAAGCAGATGGAGGCCATGTTTAATTGAACAGAGGGAAGGAAATATCAGAAGCCTTGGTTTATTGTTGGGTTTGTTTTCCATTTTCCTGAGAGAGAACTGGAGAGGCAGGGGTAAAACAAGTGCGTGAGAGAATGTGTGTGTGTGTGTTTGTGAAATACAATCAGAAGTTGAGATCTAGCTGCAGGGGTAAAATACAGAGGGAGGGAGGGGAGGGGTGGGACAGGAAGTGTTGGTGGAGTAGAGAAGAGCGAGGAGGGTTGGAGTGTTGGTGATGAGATGAGAGGAGGAAAGGGGATACGAGGCGACTTGACACAGTAATGAAAAGTAATCTAGAGAGAGAGGGGAAAGAGAGAGGTTGTGACTGAGGTTTGTTGGCATTTCTGAAGGAGAGGGTAAAAGGTGGAAAGAGAAGTCAGCCAGCTCCTCTGCCTCCCTGTAGAGAGTTCTCCGCTTGGGTGATATATACACCAATGCGGCCCTTCCTCCTCATGTCTCATCTCTATATACAAACACGACACCGTGGCGCATCATGTCAAGGCGTCAACATTTAACTTGTTTGATCGATGTAAATATGCATACTTACGCCACTCATGCAGATATTACACAAACACACACACACAGAGTGCACAGGGCTGAGGCCTCTCTGTGTGTACGACATATTACACACATGCAAACACACTCACACATGTACAAGTGGACTAAACCCTACATAGATATGGACTGACAGGATGTCTCTCAGTGTCATCTTTTATTCCTCCTGTCACCCTCGTCTCTTTTCAATCTCTCTCTCCTTTCTCTTTCTCTATTTCTGTCTGCCCTGTCCTCCCTTGTCACTCTATTTCCTCTGGGCTCGGAGGGTGGGGAGGCCTGAGGCGACAGAAGCTGTTGCGTGGTGAGCGGGCTCCACTGCCGACGACGGGCCACACAGAGGAAAAAAAACAAAACAAAAAAACGCTGCAGCTTGAACGCAGCGGAGTGCTGCCGACCGTCGCTTGAGCCGTTCACGAGCATCGGGGGTAAAAATATAACTTGTGAGGTTGGTGTCACGTAGACTGCGAGCAGAAATGAGAGCAGACGTGAAATGAGGGTACTAAGGGCCAGATCGGATAAATAAATCAGCACCAATGAGGAAAGCAGCATGCCTCACTGGCTGACATGTGGGGGTGGAGATAAAAAAGGGTAAAGAAAAATCAATATCTCCAGTAAAAGTTTATTTCATATTGATGACTGTTTACAACTGTTTCCTGCTTTTTTTTAAAACTTCTTTCACTGGGAGGATGTTGCAGGTCTGACTCAAAGCTCGGCTGGGGAGGCTTATCTGGGTCAGGGCTGATTTCTGCTCTGGCTTCACCTCTCTGAGCCCAGACACATTCTGACCCTGGCTGGGTCTGGGTTTGACCTCACGTCCTCCCGGTCCTCTGCCACCTCGGCTGACAGATAAGGGTTAGACAGCTCCATTATCAAACCGCCGGCTTATATCCATATGGCTGTTTGTGTCTTCCTCACTGCCTCCATACGGTGCTCCAACCAGACCTGAATTTACACTTCAAAGCGCTGAAATGTACTCTATGGCCCCCGCCCAGCTTCAAACAAACATCAGACACAGCAGAGTGTGATTATGATGCTGAGCCAAGGTGCCCATAAACAGTAAATCTGGGAGCTGCTGTGGATAGAGGGGAATGTGCGTTTTGAAACTTAACAGTGAGCCTGTCCTCTGAGGGGAGCACAGCTGCTGGGTCAGCACATCCTTTAATAGTTACGGATGGTTCAGGACATTCCAATACAAGTCCCCGAGTCCACACACATCACAAAACCGGTTTCCCGCAGCGCTGCAGGGCATGAAGTTGCTCCAGAAGAATGTTTCCAAATCCCAACACGAGCCACTACATCCCAGATTGTTCTCAAAACACGAATCTGTATTTGAAAGCGCAATATGGTCGGTGTCGGGTGAAAACCTTGCATCGCCCCCAAATGTCAGCTTTTTCAGGATCTAAGAAAAGCAGCCTTCTTTTGAACTTGCCGCGCCACTTTTTTTTTTTTTTTTTGAGTTTACCCCGTGGAGTTGTGAAAGGGTTTCAGCAGCACAAAGGGCTGTGGAGTTTTCTCCCTGCAAATAGAAAAATGTAATCACTCCACTGATGTTCAAAATTGGAGTTACAAGGTTTTCACATGACGACACTGATATCCTCCTTTATAAAGCATTCATGAGAAGCTCTGTGTTAAGCAGCGCTCCGGCTTTACTATTCCCATTAATCGGTACTTTACAATTACACGGGCTGTGAGCGTGTCCCATTTTACTATTTCAGCGACTGTGTGGATTTTTCTCAGTTTTCTTCTGAGCCTGGGCTCAGAGGTCCGCTGACCCACAGCTGAGTGACACAGAGGAGATAGTCATCTGGGATGAGACACCACTCATCACTCTCACATCACAGCCCACACGCGCTGACAACCCTCCCCCCCCCATCCTCCCTCCGACTCAAAGCTCGCAAGACGACCAAAACGGACATCTTGTGACCGACGACACGGTTACCAAGGCAACAGGGAAATAAGCCACGTGCTAATGGACCGGCCGTTCTAAAATTAAGGACACCTTCACAGGATATAAAGCACACACACACACATGCACACACATGCACATGCATGTGTGAATGGCAGCGGTTGAGAGGTTTGCGTTAACCTCCACTGCACTCAGCAGCAAATTGTTTAAGAAAGCCCCCACCTCAATCAATAAATCACTCAGTCAGTCAGTGTCAGGGAGTATATGTGTGTGTGTGTGTGTGTGTGTGTGTGTGCGCGTGGTCAGCTTTGATAAGTGGCTGCAGGGCAGGGTTTTCACAGTGATGACACAGAAAAACGTCTGTGCACATCTCATCTCGAGCTCCAGCAGAAAACCCCCAAAAAAACCCTCTTCATTCTGTCATGACTGAGCAGAGTGACCCGGGCATCTAAAAACTGGTGCCATCGAATCGGCCTCAGACCAGCATGATGGTGATGAAACCAGCCCCTTAACTGCCAAACATCCCACGGCAGAGACACAGCCAGGCATAACTAGACAGGGCTGCTGCTGCTGCTGCTGGCTGGGGGGTGGTGGAGAGAGGGGAGGGGGTTCGGTGACACAGTGGCACACAAAACACTGCTGCACTTAACAGAATCACAGCAGCCATCATGTGAGGAGACAAGCTGCAACGTTTGGCACCGTCTTGATGTGTGTGTGAGAAATAATTGCAATATCGATGCATATAAATTACAGCGGCGTGATGCTCTTGGCCTCTGCAACGGGGAGAAAATTAGCACTGGTGCCTAAGCACATGCATCATTGACACCATGTGTATCAATAATGCATTGAGCTCTGCTGTCGCTTCACCGCTATTTTTAAAAGAGGTGTGGGGGTTTGGGGTGGGGGTGACAGAAAAGAAATTAAGCAGTGTGGAGCTCACACGGAGCTTGTAGAGCTGAGGGTAACACTGTGTGCGACGCCGCCCTCAGGGACCGGTGTGAGTGTGGCTGTGGTTTCTAACACCGCCGGCCAAGACGAGCATCACCCTGAACCTGGAGTGCCCTCGTATCTGTGATTACACAAACCTAACCCACCGTAAGAGAGCACCCCACCAACACCAACACCAAACCGTTTAACGTGCATCATTACGATTGTGACTAAAAGTCACATCACCACAAATACAGCCGCTGAAAATGCACATTAAAAATCACTTAAGCTTCACCAACAGGTGTTCCTCTCCTGTATAACTGAGCCAGGGCAAGACAATTAAAAAACAAATGGCACAGTCCAAAATGGGGACGCTAACCTTGACTAGTCGGCTAAAGCCTTGACCCCTGACCTGCAACTTGTTGTGGCGGTTTGACAAACGAGCTAAAAGAGGCTGGGGATGATGTGTTGAAAGGAGGAGGTCGGCCTGATTGAACAGACCTTTCATCAGCTGGGTTTATCCCAATATGCACAGAGAGAGAGAGAGAGAGAGAGAGAGAGAGAGAGAGGAGGGAGCTGCTTAAGTGCCAAAAAAAAATCCTGTTTTTACTTTAAGTGTCAGTGAGAGGATCATAAAAGTAGCCTGAAGCAGAGGGAGACAGACAGAGCTGGTTTAAACTGGGGATTTAAAATGGAGGTCTGACCGCCCCCTCCTCCCTCTTCCCCTCCTTACACAACCTACCTCGCGTAAGCCCACCTGAACACACACACACGCACACACACACCGAGCAGTATTGCATCAACAATGGTGTAACATCTTTTGCCATAAACAGCGCACCGCGTCAAATGTCCTGATTTCTTTGCCTTATACAACACTACAACAGGCATTTTATAATCCAGAACTGCACACACACACACGAAAACACCACACCCATATTCATATTCTGGTGTTTTTCACCTATTCCCTGAATGGGTGAACGAGCAGGTCCCTTCCTGCACAGTAAACACAGCATTTCCATTAGAGTGTTGGGAGTGTGTTCAGTGCTCTGTGACTCAGACACTGCAGCACCGTGACTGTGTGTCTCCGGCTCAACCGCTGCTCTCTCTCTAACACCGAGCCTCGGGAACATGGCCTCTGGTCTGTGCCACTTCGCAGGAACTATAGGGGATACACAATGCTTTCCAAAGTGATGAGCTACTATAGGAAATAGGCAGCGCACACGCGGCATCTGAGGGATGAGGGGTAAATAGCTTTTGTAACAGTCCTTGCTCTCTGCCACTGATGTACACAAAACTGACGCACTCACACTCATACCCACATGCGTGCCCACATGATAGTTTCTCTGTCATTTGCACACACAGAGGCAGATGAATATGTAAATAAGTTGCGAGGGGAATATGGATCCCTTGTGCTGGGGACAGGAATATGTTAACGACGGATGCAGGGTATGAGTGTTAATCACAAGTGTAGGGAGCATAAATGCGATCAGCAGTGGTGTGTGGGGCCTATGCAAATTAAACGCACAGGGGATAGAGGCATGTAAATCGCATGATTCACTGACAGAGTCAGCGGTGTGAGAAATATAGTTGTTGGTCTAAGCAAATTAAATACATTAACGAGGGGAATTACCTGGTGAAAAGAGGGAGAAATCTTTCAGATGGATGTTCAGATTAAATTCTATACCGTCTGCTCTCGTCTGTTTAGTTGAAACCCAAATCAAGGCGCTGTGATAAGGGCTGTCATGGCGGCAACAGTTACTAGGAAACCTGATGGCAGGATGCTGAGGGTTGGAAGTGTGTGTGTGTGTGGGGAGCTGGAGGAAGGGAGGGAAGGGAGGGGTTTATGTGAGGTTGCGAATGCTCAGGTTGATTTGCTACAGGAGGAACACTTTAGCTGTTACGTCAAGATACAACACCTCAAAGGAGCGTGACTGACAAGGGGGGCAACAGGTTATCAGGCGCCGGCGGTGGCGCCGTTTGGGCGCATCTAGTCTGAGTGTAGCCATGGCGAGGTGTTGACATAGCGCCATCGCACTCCCAAGCACTGTGATGGCGATGACATTCAGGAAGCACAGATCAGTGTGAGTGAGCTTGTAAACCAGGCAGGGTCTTTCCTGTGTCCCCCCTGTGCAGAAAGTAAAAAAAATAAAATAAAATAAAAAACAAAACCAAGGACCCAGTGCTGACCAATTCACATTACAAACATGTCTCATCTCAAGCAGAGCCAAAGGGATACAAACAGTGATACTACAATTAAAGTTGATTAGAACAAAAAAAAGAAAAAAAATATATAGCCACCAAATTTCACAGACTTCAACTGCCATTTTATGTACTTGAGTTTTTAATTTTCAAAGTGACCTCTGCTAACAGAACATCTCTCATAATTATAACCAGTGTAATTGGCTAATTATAATAACAATAACAATATTACAATAAGATAACACTTGATTTAAAAAACAGAAAATAATCAAACTAGATAAAACCCAAAATGAAAAACACTTATCATAATAGTTTTTGTTTTTAAAAAGAGATCTATAAGGTTCTATATTTTTCATTTAATTGTCCTTTTCTTTAGAAAAAATTCACCCACCACTGTATATACTGTACTGTATGTCACCTTCTCTATTATGACCCCGCTTACCTTTAAAATGTAGCAGTACCTGCAATCCATTTTAACCACTGCCTTGCCAAATCCACTCATGCAGTAACACTGAAATACGGTTGTACAGAAATAATCCCTCTGCAAAGGGCAGTCTTCATCAAGGTTTATCCTGTCTTTGTGTGTGGCAACAGTAACATGAGGGTGGTGGTGGTGGGGTTGGGGCGGGGGGGGGGTCCCTGACTGCTTAGGAACCATCTGGTGAGCCTTGGCAAGTCAGTGGGGCCCGAACTGAGGGCGGCCATTTTGAGGGGCCAGATGGCTCCTGCTGCTGATGTTCACTTGAGTCTGAGTCACTGCCGGTCATCAGCCCGGAGTCCAACAAGGATCAGTCATAAAGAGCAACTGACTGTCATACTGAAATGAAAAAAAAGTACTTCCTCAGCTATTTGTAGGCTGGTGGTAATAATAAGTGTCTGAATGGTAATAATGACTAACATAATAGCAATAATGTCCTTATCCTGACTTCCTGACATTGAAACCAAATGTTGATCAAATCTAGTTTGTTTTAGCGACATACTAAACGCATGTGCAGCTTTTAATAATATGTACAGTTACATATCGTTGATCATTTCGTAAATCATTAGGCAACCATTATAACGACAAAGCTCAAGCGGTATCATTATCACCTATGATCCATTATTAATAATACTGCCTTTGGGCTGGAGACCAAATGATAGGAGCTGAATTTATATTCTATATTTTCGCCAAGATCCCTCTTCCTCAAAGCTGACCTTGTTTATATGAATGGCAGGAGAGGAGGAGGTGGGACACCACACACACTTTGTACCTTCGAAAGTCGAGACCAAAATAAATTCCTCAGAATTACTTTGCGGGTTTGTTTTGGCTCCTTCTCAGCGGACGCGCTCTTAGCGTGTGTCCTTATGCAAAAGCAAGCACAAATCAGATGACCATCTTGTTCAGGATTGAAAGTTGTAAAGGGAGCCACTACAGCTGTGAGTGTGTGTGTGTTTTCTTTTTAAATATATTCTTCAGACATTGTAGTTTTTCAGTCAGAGCTGAAAGTAAAGATTCTTTACTCATTT
>BRZM01001666.1:57806-151322 GCA_033238685.1 Lates japonicus | reverse complement strand
CAGTTGGTGTGTTTGTTACAGTAACAGCACTTCCTGCTCCAGAAGCCGGGGATCATTGGTAATATACACCTGTTTCAGTTCAGTGAATGGACTACTTCAATCAGAGCTCCCACTCATGGCTGCAGAGGGCGCTGTCGATCTGCAAAATTACATTTTGCTTTAAAAGGCCACGATCAATATTTCAATGCATCACTTATATGTGAAAGTGTTTCATAAAGACGAACCCACGCAGATTTATTACATGCAACATTACAGTCCTCCTTTAGCATCTTCAGCTCATTGTTTTGGTTCGTTCTCACTTCCTCCTACTCTCAGCTGTTTACAGAGAAACCCATCGTTCACCACCTGCCCACAAACTACACACAGCAAAGAGACAAAGTTAGAAACTAAGCTGAGAACATAGTGATATTTAGTGCTGAAGAGCCGATATTTCCTCAGGAGTAAGTAAAATAAAGGAGAGTTAAAACAGAGGCAATGTTGGACTTGGGGACTTTAACTAAACCATGCATATTTAACATTTTGGCAATAATTTTCCAGTGAGATCTACAAAACCTACTTCCAGGCAGCCACGGTTTTATTCATCTCAGTTTGAAAACTGATTTATCAGATTGAAACCCACTACAGTGAACATAGAGTCTGCATTTTGTTTGTATAACACAAGCAAGCGTCAAGTGTGCCAGTAGATTTTTCTATGATGGGGAAAGAATGGAAACCACTATATACATTCAAATTCCTAAAACACAGGAGCATGTTTTGCAAATGAGCAGAGTATACACAAGTGACTGGTAAGATGGGCTAAAATGTACAAAACTCCTGAGCCTTAGATATAATGACAGAAAAGTACAATTCACACCCCTCCCTTAATCGCTGCTCCTAGTATTCCTCTTAAATTTCCCTTGAGCTTCAAAGAGAAGCTTCCAAAGTTAAATAAAACATTTCATTGTTAGACAACATTACATACAGTATATCTCTGTCGGCAAAATACAAAATTCAAGACCATTTCTTGAAGCTGAATGATTCCATCAATCGAAATATCTTTACACGTCCCGCATTATTCTACAGACAGTGTGCGTCCCTGTAATTCGCTCTGACACATTTGTCTTTAGGATCTCAGCAGGAATTTAAAATAAAGTTTTGCATCTGAGAAATGCTTTGGCTGCCCAGTATGAATTTTTTATGCTCCACCTACAAAGGCTCTGTAGGGGTTGAATAGGCGAAGACCTTTATCTTCTAGTAGTTTCTTTTTGATCCTGGCTGCAGCCGATAATTCATTTTATTTCATAAAGATTTATGCTGGGCCTCTAAAGGTTGGGCAATTGAGTTTGATAATTTACCTCCATCACATCTCTGCCTGTGACCACAGAGCTGTACATTGTGGTGGAGAATAAGGAGCGAGGACTCTGCTTTCCTCTCTCCACCAGAAGCGAGGATCGCGAGCAGAGTATACCGACCATGAGTGACCGGTGCAGCAGCAGCCTGCGGAGATGGAAACTTTTCATTACAAAGACCGAGAGACAGATGGGGAGACAAGCCAGAGAGAAAAAAACAAAGTGCGCTGACGTCGAACAAGCGGCGCGTCGAACAGACAGAGGGCGCCCTCCAGTGTCCTGTCTGCACATCAGCATGGGAGGCCCATCAACAATGACTTAAGATACCAAGATGGCAGCTCATGCAGCCAACAGAAGAAGGGAGGGGAGAAAAAGAAGAAGAGAAAAGCTAATAAATGGTTTGTGCAGTGAATAGAACCATGACCTTCCTGATCATGTGACATCTTGCCAATCAGGGCTGTGCTCATGAGGGGCTTTAAGACAGTGGAAAATTTGTTCTCGCACACCCTCTATTTCAGACAAGGGAGGTAATTTAAAATAATAACGTAAAACAGATTTTATCCTAAAATAGACACATACGGTACCAGCTGCTGATACTTGTTATAATAGCGATGGTATGTTTCATGCCAATAGATGATCCAGTTAATTAACTTTTTATTAAAATTCAGTTAGCGTTGGTCCAAGTCTGATATGATGAATATGACAATGTTTTTCTGATCGGTACTGGTATTGACTGTAACCCTGACTGAATTCTTAATCTGTCTGAATCCAAAAGATCTGGTTCCACAGGAAAGCAGTTACAGTTTTGTTATTATCTTGTGTTTGCCGTAGACTTTAGGGTGCCCCATGTTTCAGTAACTGCTGCTCAGAGGCTTTACCAATTGAGAAAAATAAAATTCAGAGGGGAAATTGGGTTCTTTCGATCTAATTGCATCAATATCGGCCCAAACAGCCTGCTATAACAGATACCAATAAAAAACATCTGTTAACCTCAGAATTTTATGCACACAGGTTGTCTGTAAACGGGAACAATGCTTGTGGTCTAATTGCTTACGACTGGCAGGGAGTTAGTGCATGAGGGTGATGAAGAGGGCAAGAGCGAACCCAGATCCACTCTGCCTGTTCCCTCCAGCCCTCTGTCTCCCATCTCAGCATGAATGCCAACAGCGATTTGAGTGGATGTCTCCTTGCAACCCTGACAGAGTCTTGCACCTTGAGGCATCGCTAGGGGCGAAGTCTCTGGGGGAGTGAAAGTGAAGTCCTTGTGCTTAACAGAAGATCATCCTCTCTCCTGTCTTTATGGATTCTTTGAACTCCATTTTCAAGACTACGACAGTTTTGGAAAAGCCCCAATGGTCAACTCCACCCAGAGCGACAGAGGGGAGTATTCCATTTAAAAAGTAAAATAATAGTAAAATAAAATAAACTGTAAATACTTAAACTGTTCTTCAGGGCAAGATGCTGCAAGAGCCTTGCAGAGGTGGAATCACAGCAAATAAAACAACATCTTTTTAAGTGTAAAAACTGAGGTCTCTACTTAACATGAAACTAAAAGCTTACTTTCTCTCAAAAGAACAGTAGCCAGGTTCTGAATCCTGAGGGCTGGAGACCTTCCTGAAGTAAATCTCAGGGATCAAGGCGTCATATCATTTTCACAGTGAGTTTATCTCTTTCCAATGTGTAAAATCAATTTGTTTTATAAAATCTATTTAATCTCTTTATTCTAGAGCAACAACCTGTTTTCTTCAGTAATTTTAGAAGATCTAATTTTCAATAAAATTCTGAAACAAGGTATTTCTGTTACAACACGTTGATCAGCACATAATTGATGCACCAAAGATTTTTTTCCACTTGTTTTAAGAAATTGAACTTTGATATGAATCAGTGGGATATATGTCTGAATACTTTGAGCTCTCAGGCCTCGGAAAAATCCTTCAAATGAAGCAATCTAAGGAATAATTCACCTCCACACTGAGGGAAGAACTTGTGATGAGGGGTCCTTATAGATATCTTCATTTACAGAGGTCACAAGTCGAAAAGGTTGGAGAACCACAGTAGAGTGAATGCTTAAACTACAATGACTGAGCATTGGCTCACTGGAAGGTGGCAGAAACAAGCTAAAACAACATCATCATCACATTATCACTTTGTAAACTGATACGAACATGTTAACAAACAGAAAACTTACGTACACAGTAGTTGGAGTCATGTTTCTGTCCATTTGGCAAATATAAATCCAAAGTTTTCTGTCTTTAGTCTGCTTGGTCTCTACCCATAAATATCTGTCCTTAGCTGCTAAATGCTCCACTACCTTCATCAGCAAGTCACTAACTTGTCTGGTGCTACACCGAGCTTTCTCTCCTGACAACATCTGCCCGTTGTGGCCAAAAACAATGATTACTAGGAGAGCAGAGAAAGAGCAACCGTAACAGTAAAGTTGCAGGTCAGAAAATGTCCAAACTACTGTCTCTGAATGTGTTTATTAAATGAGGCATCCAGCTAAGATGCAAGCTATTTTTGCCAGTGATGTGTGATACAGCAAATGTTTAGCTAAAAGTTAGTAACAGCAGCCACCAGAAGCAACAGGTCAAAACCAAACCAGCTGCAGCAGTAAAAGCTCTGAGTGTATTGAACTGAGCAGTTGTGCTTTTATTGCTACTGAATTCAACTTTTTATTTGGAAAGAAGAAGAAGTATTTCTCCCACAAAAGTATTGCGTGACCTATAAAATATTGATTAGCAGCTTTAAGTTTTAAAACGTATGAATCAGCAATGAAGCTATTCAAAGTTCAACTCATTGTTCTATCTACTTTGTCTTAATATTTGCATGCAGCATCCAGAGTTCCACCAGGGAGAGGTGGCAGTTTTCTCATCATTTAAAAGTTAATTTGACCAGAAGACAAACGTCCCTAAACACCACATAAGTTCAATCACACTCTAAAGTGATTCAGATTTCCAAAGGCTGCCCCTCCAGTGAACTGCATTTGAACACAAAGCACCAAACCAAATCAGTCTCACCTCACTGCTTCTTATTAGAAGGAATATGACGGACCACAATACAATCAAGTAAGAGGCTGCAGCGAGGCCTTCTACTTCCCAGACGTTAATTTCTCTGGGCCTTCCTGGGCTGAGGCGGAGCTGCTCTATCACAAGTGTGATCTCGGCGCCATGCATTCATAAGAAGCAGACAAATGTAGGATATGATAAATCAGCGCTAATATGATTACCCTCAGGTCTGCTGGTTAACATAAACAACCACTAAATTTCTACTTTAGCAGGCGCCCCACCAGCCTGCAATATCTTGCTTGTCCCAGCCAGGGGAAAAAGCAGCCCAAGCAGAATAATATACAGTACGAGGCTACACTAAATATAAACCTCGCCACCTCAGCTAAAAAGTGCTCTCAGAAATGTAAATATATGACAAAACACACTGCGTTTGTTTAAACGTCTCTCCAGACGTGGTTGGGGATGATAATCCTGCAGCAGAGACAGTTTCACCATAACCAGCCCGTTATAATCCCCACTCCAGACCTTCCGCTGGTCTGCTACTAACCAGCATTAATTTTTTAGCCCAGTCTGCTCATCTAGCTCATTTTCCTTCACACCAGCCTCCCCTTCCTGTCCCAGGGCAGTCTATCACACTTAAAAGCTTACACCTTCACAAGCCCTTATAAACATTTCTAAAGAACAGACCAACTGCCAGCAAAATTGACTTTGGGATGAAAAGACCAGGGGCTTTAAAATGAAAAAGGGGAAATTCTGCATCAGGACAGAGAAGCCCTGATTTAATGGAAAACAAAAAAAAGAAGCAGTTTTTATTCTGCAGAAGAAGCCGAGTCACGCACAGGGTTTTCTCTTTTTAATGATCAGGGAGGGAGGGAAGCTGGGGTGGGGGAATACGGGGCTGTGACAGAAGGTGCTTGTGAATAGTTTTCAACTGGGGAGGGTGGGGGGCGCCGCTGTGTCGTATTGTGCTGGATGGGAGAGAGGAAGCCCCGCACTCCCTTCACTTCTTCCCTGTCTCCTCCCCGGCCTCCTCCGCTCTGTTTGCACTTCCCACCTCCTGGAACTGAAAGAAAGCTGGATGAGCACTGGCTCACAGAATGAAGCCTGATTACCTTGCCCACACACACACACACACACACACACACACACACGCACCGTAAGCAGTGTGACCAATAGTGTACTAACGTCCTTTGTGTTGCCTCAGTTATACCTGATTCATGTCTGGCTCCCAGGGGAAGGAGCCCCCCCTCCCTCTGGTTATTGAAATATTCAGAGATGTTAGTACAGGTGAGTCAATGATGCCAGTCGACCCCCCCTCCCCCAATAGGGATTTAAGAACCGGGGTCTGTTATACCAGCACGCTGCCAGATTCAGGTGAAAACACCACTATTGTATTTGCAGTATAGATTTTTTTTTCCCCTGATAAAACATGCAGAGATTTCCCCACATGTGCACGAAGGTTTATGTAGAGACATGTTTGAATCGGCCTCCATATTGACTCAGTCTGTGTTTGATAGTGTCGTAATGGGACAGAACGTGGAGGGGGGAGCAGGTGGTGAACGTGGTTTTGAGTGTAGTCGGCTGGTATTATTGTTACTTATAAGAGCTGAAGTATTTTAAGGGAGAAGAATGTTTCTGACCTTTTATCTCGTGATGAAGACGAGACTGAGCTGACTGGCATTAAACGACTAAAATGGATATTTAATAATAAAACTTTAACAGAATCTCCTCTTATTTTTTCTGACATTTCACTTCCTGTGCCCTTGAATCTTCTTCCTGTGCCTCTGAACACTGGCACCGCACCGTGAACGCACCACCACCGGGGTCAGCCAGGACCTGGCTACTGTCTGCACCTTTAACACCACAGCTACTGGTAAAGGAACATGATGTGTGGATTCGTGTTTTTATTGTTCACTGTACGTACATTATTGTTTATATTTGCTGGTGTGTTTAGTGTGTTTAGGTGGGGTGGTTTGTTAGTCAGCTAGTTTGTTTTGTTTCTGATGAGCACACATGTCATTTTTAAATATTGTTTATATAAGAGGAGGATTCTTCCTTCCACTGTAATTACTGTCTGTTATATTGGAGATATTGCATCTTTATTACTGTGCAAAATAAACAAACCTCACAAACCTTAACCAAGTGATGAGTGCTTAAACATAACCATAAACAGGTGAAATAATCCTGTAGTCAACACAAGTTGATATTTTACTGTCACGAAAACAAAAAAATGGAAAATCAATAGATTTAGTTTTGGGACTGTTGCATTGGATTTGCTGCTTTGCTTTGATATTTTGTGGCTTATTTTTCATCTGAACTTTTATTTAAAAAGTAAAATCAGTTGGATGAAATCTCATTTGAAAGCAGTTTGACTAAAATGTTCGTCCTTAGTCTTAAAACTGAAACGTTCACAACATTTTTGTCAACTCATCTCAATCTTCTGTCGAGTGTTTTTGCTGAATAAAACTCAACTAAAACGTTTGTGGTTTTCTTTGACTCAGATGAGACGAACATGAGATTTATTTGACTAAAAATAAAAAAAGATGAAGTGGATCATGGACTGAGATAAAATGAACTCTACATACAATCAATCATTCTTCACCTTGCTAACATCTTTTTATCTTCCGGACTCTTTAACAAGCAGCAGGTGTCTGGAATAACTGGATTATTAATTACTTATTTTGAAACTTGACACTGGAAACTGTGTATTTGTACTTTTTGTCTTCTTGTTGTTACAGAAACACGGTTAAAAAAAAATGTCAAAGGATTCCAATTAAATTTGGAGGAAAGGGCAGGTGAACGTCCAGATCCATCCGTTTTCTACTTTCTGTACTTTGGACACATTTCTTCATGCTCTGTGTTATAAAAGTGCTAAATCTAAAGGACTGTGCAGCATGTATACTGTGAACCTCCCACCTATACTGCCACCTTCATCACTTTTCGTCATGTGCCTACAGTATGTTAATAATCCATTTTCACAAAATGAGGAGGCTGTGAAAGTGGGATTTCTTCTAAACGCCTGCATTATAATGGATTACAAGAAGATTACACACTCATCAATATTTCCTTGGTTTCTAGTTTAACTTTAACAGGACACACACAGTATTTGTCCTGTTTTGTTATCTATTATATCATGTTCCTGTTGTAATAACTATAACATATTTATAAAGTAGTAAATGGACTTTTGATGTCTTCTAACGCCTTGTTAGCACTTGAGCTAATCTGTCATTTTGTACTCCTCAGCTCAACGTGCAGAAGGTCAATTGAGCTTATGATTGTGCGATAAACTATTAATTAGACAGAAACTCCTCCTTGTTTACTTATTAAGCTTCTTAGTGTGATCTCATGACAGGACGTGCAGCCTCAGATGCCGCCACGCTCGCATCCTCTGCGTGCTTTTTTTTTCTCGCTGCAGCAAAAAAAAAAAATCGTTTAGGGTTGGTTATTGGAGCAATATTAAAATAAGCGCTTATTTTTAGAAAACAGCACAACAGCCTGATGAGGTTTCTCAAAGCGGAGCGTTCGGCGTTCCACATTTTAATCACCACTCATCCTTGTCAAATAGGATATACTGCAGCCCCCTCTGCACTGTATCCGTCTCCTACCTCGCCCTCCCACTCAAAATGTCCACAGACGCGCCGCTGCTCTCATTAGGATGCAGGACGCAGAGAGAAGCCCTGATCTATTCAGAACTGCTCCTACAGGAGCGGGGACCTCCTCCTCCCCCCCTTCAGAGGGGGCCAAGAGCTGCAGATTAAAAGTCACTGTGTTCATCACCCTGCTAAAGCACTCCCATTAACAGACATTACATTACCTAGCCCACATGTTCAAATCCCTAACTGGGGGGCTTGGTACCACTCGTCATTACATGCTGGGATAAAAGTCTTTTTAATGTTAACATCTTCACGTTCACTACACCAGCTCTCAAACTTCAAATGAAATCCAGTTATTACTGTCCGCTCTGTGGCGCTGGCTGGTCGGAACGCCGATTTCGTGAACAATTAATCCGTATTTAAGGTTGTTAAGTGTGTTGATACACTCAATTCCTGCGCGCGCTGAGGGGGAAGCCGAAGCCAGCAGCTAATCAAAATGTCTCTCAGCCATTTACAGAGCAATGTAAACTGCAGTTTTTTGTGGTGTATGGGGGGGGGGTTGCTCTAAAACCTTTTCCCAGTGTTTCCGAGTCGAGCGTTTGTTGCTCCCAGCTGTTTTGGAGAGGAGGACTTGGTTCAGCATTTCTGTGTTTCACGCTGCCCTCTCGTCTCTCTTTTTTTTTTTTTTAACTCAGGAGAGAGCATGCGAGTGTGTGTGTGTGTGTGTGTGTGTGTGTGTGATTTCTTTCACGAGGTCAAACTGTGGCGTGTCAGCTCCGTCTGTGTGTGTGCTCAGTGACATTTCTGTGATGGGGTCAGTCCGTGCTGCATTCAGTGTGCGTGTGTGTGTGTGCTCATGTTGTGTTAAAAGAAGTTACTGTACCATGTCTGAGCGTGCAAGCTACCAGATTTATTTAAGTCTGTGAGCTGGGTCACTTTAAAAACTTGTAAAATACAGTGTAAAATACTGTTTATTTCTGGGTTTGCTCACAGGGAGTGTAACACAAATTACTGACTGTCATTCTTGTTTAATTCTAAGAGTAATTTTCTGAAATAATCCATTGATTTTTCACATCTCTGGTAACGTAACAAGGTGCATCTGCTGAGACAGAGAAACTATTTTTATTCGGATAAAACTGGAGACGAGCGTTTGTTTTTCTTTCACTGACTCTTCTTGGATTATTGATGCGTTTAAGTGCCTGTTCTACAATCACTTATGATAATACTGAAGCGTAACAGCAGTTGGCTGTCACATTCAAATCATGCCTTTAGCAAAAAAATATATATATTTGCTTCTTTTTGGTTGGATTTTCTCTCATTTCAGGGCATCTGTGAACGCACCACGAGTCTACATTATCGCACAAACAATAAGGTGACTTTGAACATGAAACAAAACGCATTAACTGTAACATGATGCATCATGGGAATCTGAATCAGTGCAAGCTAATATGTGGAGATTGTTCTGCAGTAACAGAATATGTGGTTTGGCATTTACAGCACATTTTAAAACAAAAAATATTTGACTGAAATGCGTCGTCTGTGCAAGGTGTAATTTAATATCCATCATTTTAGACTGGAGTGACATTTGGAGCAGCGTGTACAGTGAGTGTCATCCTCTGCATTCAGTTATTTGTGTATATATATTGTGTCTTCTCTACCATTCTCTCTGCTGAGGCGATTTATAGTTTGCACTGTTTAGGTGGTGCAGAGCCCCGGAGTGTGTTCTCTTATTATGAAGTATAAATCTAACAGTTGGAGGCTGGTGTGTGCTGCACATACCAGGACACAGCTCCCTGATTCTCTAATTGGAGTGGGGGTGGGGGGGTGTTGGGGGGAGTCACTCAGTTTCAACAACAGCAGCACTTTAACAGGAGTTAACAGGTGCTGGGTTTTTTTTTTAAAAGTTAAAATGAAGTCAAGTCTCACTCACTGCCATCGTTCACACACTCCACCTGAGCACCTTTTAATTAGAGTCAGTAATGTCATTACAAGTATTCCTTTACTACTCAAGGTCAAGGTCATCATGCATCACGCTTCATATTTTAGAGAGAAAGTGAGAGTAAAGGCGAGAAAAGCAACAATTAAAACCAAGAATGATTAATAAAGAAAGATGAGGAGAGTATTCTGTTATGTGTTTAAATATGTCAACAATGCAGCTGGTTAACAAAGGTAAAGGTGTAAGCTGCATGTGTGTGTGTTTAGTGTAAAAAAAAAAGGAGAGGGACTGCAAAAGAATACACTATAAAAAGTGGGATGGGATTGTGATGAATCAGAAAAAGAATTCATATTGTGGTGGACTGCAGTGAAGGAGCATTCACTCTGCAGTGTGCAGCAGTGAAGCAGGGGCTCGGAGCTTAATTAGGGTAAACATATAAACATTCACATGTGGAGCAGAGGTGGATACACTTTCATTATGTGTCTTTGACTGGACACGGGACCTTACAGTTTTTTGGTATAAATGGCAACAACAAAACAACAAAAACAAACAAACAAACAGCGTGTGCGTGCATGCGTGATAAGCGACGCTCTCTTGGCTCCCATCCACTCAGGCCTCGCCCCAGCCTTCCCCATGAGTGACACACTGACTAATACACAGACAGATAAACACTCACACTGACAAACACGATAAGGCTTTGCCCACGGAACACTGACACGGACTGACTGATGGACGTCTCCATGGAGACCAGTCACCGAGACTGACACAACGTCTCGCGCAGCCCGAGCCAACTAAAATCAGAGAGGTGAGGGTGAGGAAGGAAAGAAAGGGGGGGGGGGGGGGGAGATGAAGAGCCGGAGTGGTTCACAAAGCAGGCGTTGAAATATTCTGGCGTCCGCGTGGATGCGGCGCAGATTTCGGTCTTAACGGGCCACGTGATCGACTCTCCCTGCCCTCCGATCTGCTCCTCTCACACCTCAGTCTCACCCCTCCATCACTCACACCTCTCCTCTTACAAACCCTCCTCCTCCTCTTCTCCTTCCCTTCACCTAAGGCATGTTTATTTCCACACCTCACCTCCTCTGCTGATTTTCTCCACCCTGCTCCTCTCCGCGGGTTCTTCTCTCCACCTCTCTCTCTCTCTCTCTCTCTCTCTCTCTCCCACGCTGTGCGAAATGGAAGCTCTCACAGAGACCTGAGGTTGCCATAGTAACCTGCCATAGTAACCACTCACCATCTTGCGTGTCTCCGTCACGTTGGCGGGGGCTCGGGGCGTCCGCGGCCCTGCTCTGCAGCTCCCAAAGCGGGGCGTCGGTTCAGTAAACCCTGCGGTGTGATGGTGGAAGTCTGTCCCGCTTTTGCCTCGCTAAACTCCCCCCCCCCCCCCCCCCCGAATCCCTCACTGACTGAGAACAATAGTTATCTGCAGGTCAGTTTGCTGTATTGTTAGACACAGGTCACTGGTGGTGCGCGGCTGAGAGGAAGACTGGCTCTGAGTTCTCCTGAGAGCCTGTTATGGCTCCCAACTTTATCCATTTGAATAAAATGACCGAATTAAGACTCACCTGGGCTTCAGGTGTGGCGCCAATTAACACGCCCATTGTTCCAGTGAAGTCTGAGCCTGAACGCCTCACTGCAACAGCACCCAATCCAAAAGCTGCCACAAGAGAAAAAAGTGCAAGAGGGGCAAAATATATAAATAAACCAGTACAACTGAGTCAACACTCGAGATAGATCGTGGAGAGTCCGGGGAGTTGGAAAACAAACAGTGAAGGCATGTTCAGGTTCACGCGCTGGCACTGAGAGTAATCGTCCTCACCATACGGCCCAATCTGTGATTTATCACAGCGATGGCGCACAGCTTCACTAACTACCTCCTCTGTGGCTCTTAGCGGGGCCTCCGGGGACCGCTGCCGGCCTGTCTCACCGACCTCCTCTGGAGCCTGCCCACCTCCCCACCCCCTGAAAATACGACAACCTCCAACCAGATCCACAACGGACGTCTGATTTCATGTCATCTTGTGCGACAGCGAGCCCACGCTTCTCTCCAGGCATCTCGTCGTGATCTCTCCACACGCTGTGGAAACCCAACCCGTCTGTGTCAGGCCTGAATCAGGCGGAGGAAAAAACAAAACAACAACAAAACAACAACAACAAGAAGGAGGAGGAGGAGGGTAGAAAGTGTTAAACACCACACTTTGGTCATCAGGGTTCTAATTTCATGTTTACTGCTCTCGTGCTCTGTCTGTTTCTTGCCATGGACATCATCAATATTTATACTGTCATCATCAGCAGCATCAGTATGCCACTACTGCTGTGCCTCCAGCCAGCGCAGCCAGGCAGAGAGGCAGACAGAGGAGAGGCCCCAGCCTGACTCTGCAGTGCTGGATTGAGCTCTTATGCTGCCACTGACCCGAAACAAACTCCCCCAAGACTCTGTGCCTCGATGCAGCCAAGCCGGCAGTGGCCGCAAAGCATGGCGGTCACTGAGGCCTGACCGCCTTCATTACCCAATCACATTTACTAATACTTAATCTAACCAGGAGAGGATAACATCTCCTCCTTTTTTTGCCAAACTCAATATGAGACACGCGGGGCTGAGCGCGCGCTCTCTCTCCGGCCAGCTCGTTTCAAACGGCCTGAACCGAACCGCGTCCTGACGGCTTCCGTCTCCGGGTTTAACCATCTTTTACTAACACATGATCGGACACAGCGGGGGGAGGGGGGAGGGCGCCCCTCTCCACTTTAGGTCATGATGAGAATATATTCCTCAGGGGAAATCTCACCATTTCTAATTATGTCAATTCAATGGATTATAGCATTCATTTGGTGTCATTAACCGTTGCCATTCTTCCAACTATTATTCAATAATTAATGCCCGCACAGTCATCATGATCCCCGAAGGGCCAACACCCAGGCCTGGACCGGGAGACTCAATCAAACCAATCACGGCTAATTATAACCACCCCGCCATCACGGGCAGCTCAGCATCTCTGCTGCAGACGGGTCAGTGCTCATGCCCCCCCCCCCCGGTTACCGAGACTCAAAATGTGCCATATCATGCGCAAAAAAAAAGCAGAATCTCAGATCTCCGTCTCCGGGTTCAGGCATGGCGTGAGCACGTGGCGACCGGCAGCGACATGTGTGATATGATCCCAGTTTTCAGCCAGATGAGCGACTCTCTCCTCACCCTTCAACCTGTGCGCATCAGCAAGTCGCGCGGCCATCAATCAATGCCACCCTCGCCCTGTGAAGAGATCAGCGACCAGCTTGCCCTGATTAGAGCAGTTTTAGTGTCATCTATAATCTCTCTCTCTCTCTCTCTGCCATACACACTCAAATGAGTGTATGTGCACAAACGCACGCTCACGCAGACACAAAATTTAGGGCAACAGTTACACTCCTTGCATTCTAATGTAGCAGCAGAGACGTCCCTCAGAATTAATGCAGCGCTTTGTCCTTTTAGGTACAGTACGGGGACGAGGAAAGGCGAGCTACACTAACCAGATTGAAAGCATCCCGGCTTCATTTGAAAGATGCACAAAGGGTTGACATTGGGCAGTGTTTTAGTGGAGGGTGGGGGGGTCATTTATATGCCGGACTCCTCTCGTGCCCTTTCCCCCACCTCATGTGTTTGTTTTGCGAGGATTTGCTTTGACTTCTCCACATCTCCTCTGGAAATAATACTCCACAGATCCAGCAGCAGCAGTGGCGGTGGGGGGGGGGGGGGGGGCCTGAGCATTATCTCAAAGTCACACCTTCCCTCTGGGCCAGGTGTGCAGGTGTAATTTACCATGTCCCTGTTAACCTGCTTGCTTGTTTTCATCAAGCTCATCGGCCATGCATAAGTGGTGTGCCGTGGAAATTAAAGAGCAGCCTGGCCTGATTCCTCCAATGACTGAACTCACTCAGTCGGTGCTTCATCTGCGACACGGGAGGTGTTCAGCGCGCGGGGTCTTTGCGGGACACGTGCGCCCATGCGTTAAAACTGAGTCACGGTGACCACAGGAAGTCATCAGGCCGGTGGAGAAGTTCAGGATTTTACCTCCTCGTGTTTCGTCTTCTGCAGCTGCTGAGGAGTTAAACGTGGATCTGCTCTGTTGGCTGTAAAATCTGATCTTTTCCTTTTGTCCACCTCAGTGAGGAGGCTGCAGCCACCTGCAGGTGTGTCTACACGTGGAGCAGAATCCTTAACGCGGGGACTAAACTGAATAAAACATCCCACCTGCTTCACGTGAACTAATCCGTGTTAACCTTTCCCTGTGAATCGTGACATTGTTCAATTTTAATAACATGCACATTGGGTCAAGAGGTGTGGTGACTTTGCACCTCCAGGCTGTTTCAGCACAGTGTGTTGTTGAGTCTCTGAAGCTTGTAGGAGGTTCAAACCCTCCCTCCATGAAACCACATCACAGCGCTGCTACATAAACCACTTCCAACCTCAGAGTCGCCGCAGCCTCGTAAACTGACTTTTAAAGTAACCTGGCCCACTTTGAATCCATTTGGTCTGGGGTAACGCTCTGGGGTTGGGGTCGGGGTTGGAGTGGGAAGGAGGGCAGCGACAAAAGTTCGGGACGAACAAATTCCTCTGACATCTCGGCCTCGCTTCTGCAGCAGCGATGTGTCTTGATATTTTTGAAGCGCTGAGCCGGAGGACCTCGCCTTTAAAATGTGATATCATGTGACAAGCCGGGGCCTCGCAGTGACTGGTGCTGTTGCACACACTTCATGATCAGCCGAGAAAGAAGCGTCAGTACTGGACATAAAGCCCGGGCTGTATGAGCGGATAAAATACATACTTTTACAGGCAACATAAAAGCTTACCATCCTCTTAAAGTTTTACGTCTGTGGGTCTATTTTGGATCTAATGGAGAGAATATGCGGTGGAGCAGGGGGCTCGTAAATGGTATGTGTCATGGTCTTTGATTTGACGGCTGAGCTACGACGGTGCAGAAGTTTACAGGTTCTGTAACAAGCATTAAATCTAATACGGCTGCATGAATAAAAATCACAGGAGGAGGTGCTTAATCAGCCTGTGGAGGTGGAGGTGGAGGTGGAGGTATGTGACACAATATGACACCGTCCACTGTCCAGGAACATGTGGAGGTGAAATGACTTAAAGCTTCTTCAGTGCTCACGTGCAAATCTGCAAAAACTTGCAGACTTGGAGGGGTTGGGGTGGGGGGGTCTGAGAGCGTCATGGCCCCCTCCCTCCCTCCTCCACAGCTCAACACTCACCCCCACCTCTCTCCTGTCTAATCCTGCCCCAGTGCCCCACTTCACCTTCCAACACCCCATTAATAACTTATTCTCTCTATCATAAAACTCAGGAGATCATCCAGCTGGTCCACACACACACACACACACACACACACACACTGCCAGCAATCTCCTCCCGCCAGTCCCCAGCCCGCTCGGATTTCTCTCTGAAACACTGCACATTAGCATTTAAATCCTCTCATAACCGTATCATTGTGTAGCAGATAGAGGCAGTAGATCTTCATTCATCAGTCCTAATCTATCTGCTCCTTGTTCTCAGCCGGAGGGGCCCCGGGCTCTGACTCAGAGCTTAACCCACCGCGCATAAGCCGCAAGGTGCCTGCGCATTTTGCTCCAAATCTGGGGTCATCGGCAGGGGCCAGGGAGGGGTAACTGACCCCCCACCACCACCCAACCCCCCAGCACACAAATTAACAGTGTAAACTGCTCCGATTAGGGAGGTTTAATTGAGTATATTTGAGTGAAAGCTGCGCGTTAACCGGATCAAATATTAAGCCCTGTCAACAGCTTGTGCTACAGCGGAGGCTCCTCTTATCGCCAAGGTTAGATCAACTTGTGTTGACTAACACGCAAAGAATAAAGCTAAAAAAACAGCTGAGGATGTGAGAAAAGTTTGAATCGTGTATGAGGATAAAAATCGGATTATTGGGAATTTATTTATCTCCCCAGTTTTCTCTCTCTCGCTCACACACACACACACTCGCGCGCGCGCGCGTCTGTCTCGTCATACATGTAAATCCCGGGTATCAGCCACCTTTCCAGAGCCGTGCAGCCATGTGAGGAGGCCCGTGCGCGGATTACACACCAGGACAGTTCACACATCACCATCACCATCATCCTATCAGGTCATGAATAAGGATTTCTAATTCCAGCGCATTAGTAGTTTGTTTGTTGCGCGTTACAGAGCAAATGCACAAACTGTCCGGACACACACACACACACACACACACACACAGAATCAGAGCACATGAATCTGCATCTCAAACTGTGTGAATGTCATCGACTCTTACCTCTTTTCTTTTTTAATGTCTGTGATGCTGCGGTCAGGTCCTGAAACACATCTCGCTCCACACGCCTGGTCGCTTACTCCGAGAGCTCTCACCTTCCCTCAAATAACAGCGTATTCCACTGCAGAGCCGCCGCCGACGCTGTCTTCTTCTCCTCTCCCTCCTCTCTCTCTCTCTCTCTCTCTCTCTCTCTCTCTTTCTCCCTCCCCTGTCTCCCTCACTGTCTCTCCTCTCTCTCTCTCTCTCTCTCAGATTGATTCACCCTTTCCAAGTGCTGCGCTGCCACCGCTGGTAATGAGAATTGTCTCAGAAATCTTCAGGTGGATGGAACCACTGGTCGACAGCGAGGGGATGTTGGGTTACACTGCTGCTGCTGCCGCCGCCGCTGCTGCTGGGACACTGAATACAGAACTTTATATATTTATTTACTCAATATTTAGCCCTTTCTTTTCTGTGCGCCAAAAAAAGAAAACAATATGACCATGTCTACTGTTGCAATCTGCAGACATATCACCCTGCACGCTGCACGCAAGAACCCAGACAGCCCATGGCAAAGCTTTAAATATTAATAACCTATAATGAGATGACACAATAAACAAGTATCTAATGTGATAATAATATATAATAATAATTGTTATAATTATAATCACTTCTGTGAACCCATGCTCCTCCTCTACAGCTGCATTCACTCCCTTTTTTTGGCCGTATCCTCTCTGCTCTGTGTGTTTGATCCCAGAGGCTCACACATGTGTCCATATGGTCATATAATCTCTATAATATGATGATGCTGGTGTTTACAGCTTGTTACAAGGAACATTTGCTGCTTGGCCGGTTCCCTTGGCAACACTCAAGCACACACAGTGCTGAGCCCCACCTGTACAGCTCTGCCTCACCGGATTTGAGTCCTGCCTGGCATTGCGGCTCCCATCATATATACGGTAGCCTATATACAGTACAGTACAGGTATAGGTTATTGATTGACACGCTGAGATGGAGAGGGAGAGGAGGGAGCCAGTGTTTGTGTGTTTACAGAAACTAAATTTCCCCTTTTTAAAGGATGTGAGAAATGATGTGATTGATCTAAAGAGAGAGCAGTTTAGCAAAGAATCTCCAGGGATGAGAGGGAGGGAGGGGTTATGTAATTAAAAGGGGTGAGGTGAGGTTTAAGGTCAGGTTAAGGTTACAGGTCTGGTCAGGGTTGAGTTGTCAATCACCTCAGCAGGATATTAACATGAGGACGTGTGTGTGTGAGAGAGAGAGTGGGTGGGGTGGTTGAGTGTGTCCATCAGATAGCAGAGGGTAAGAGGGAGGGAGGGAGGTATAGAGCGATGGGTGAGTGTTGGGGGAGAGGGGGTGTTCAGACGGGTGATTAGTGTTGGATTGATAGCGTTCTATCGCCGGACTCAGAGGATCACTCTCTCTCTCTCACATCCTTGCACCTCAACGCCAGCGCTCCATCACAGGCACGTGTTCTCGCGCACACACTCCTCACTCACGTGTCTTCCCTCCACCACTGCTGTACACACACACACACACACACACACACACACACACACACACACACACATAAAGAAAAGCATGATTTAGATGGGGAACAAGGTAATGACTGACCCCTACAAACCCACTGACCAGTGGACGTTGTTTCACCATCACCTCTTTGCTTCAGCTCTGATACAGACCAGGGGTTTTTGGGGCTATGTATAGCCTAGTTTTAGAAACATCATTACATATTTTATAAATGCATAACAACCTCTGAATGTTTGAGCACTGCACACTCCCACATTTACAGTCTAACTGCTCAGACAGACAAAACACAGACTGTGTTTACTCATATATCTCTGCAACATGTTCAATATACATCAAACAGAGTTGATTGTATACAAATTTCATCTTAAACAAAATGAGTTATACTTTAAAGATTGCTGTATGCAAGTTTTGCTATTTATACATAATAGCGTTAGCATCAACAGCTACTTACTCACCAAAAGCTTCCAGCCATTGTTGTGTTTACATCTTCATCTTAGTCTTCATCCTCTCCTTGGTAGCAGACTGGAAGCGAGATTAGCTCTGGCGAGACGGACCCGGGCCGGGGCTAGCTGGTTAGCATGCTAACGTCAGTAGAAGAAAACAAGTGGTGAAACAGAAGCAAAACAAGGTGTTTTCTGTCCAGATGTTCTAAGATCAATCTGGATATGACAAAGTAAAAGGGATTCAGCTGCGGGGACAAAGTTTCCTCTCCTCTTAAGTCCTATAGAGTTAGTTTGTTCTCATGGGTTCCACCATGATCCACACACTTCATTTCACTATCCCACCAAACTAAAGTGATCCATTCATTTTATTAAGATCGACTTTATTCATCTGTTTAATTCTGACCTCTTTGTTGTGTGTTCAATGCCTACTTACTTATGAACATTTGGTTGTAATAAATATCCTGGGGTTTACTACTCCTGACTATAGGAATGATTAAGTTCTTCTCAAGTTGAAGGTGGTGCAAATGCTGTAAAGTGTAGCATCTGCTGCAGTATTTATATATATTCTAAGGTTGGAATTTCTAGATGCTATGGATGTTTTTGTCTATTACAGCATGAACTGTTAATGTGAGTGTGTGTACTGTACAAACTATGTGTCGAGTTTTAAATGAACCTCCATGACCTCAGACCTCTGGTTTCTGAGCAGACAAAACAATCACAAAGTTAGTTGCATGTTTGTTCATCCTTATTTTCATATTTGAACCACACATTTCATTTTGTTCATGATGCTGCAGACACCTGATGCTCCCGGGAGGAGGAAGGAGAAGGTGGAGGAGCAGGGAAGTGAAAGATGCAATTGGAGAATTCAGGACGTGGCACGGCGGCTCCAGCAGTGACAACCAGGAGGCTCTCTTTGAAGGTTTCTGTGAGCGGTGGCTCGTAAATCTTCACTCCTTACGAGACAAATAATGATGTGATGGCGACTTTAAATATTTCAATCATGTGTTTAAGCGTCTTCCGGTCAGATGGTGGAGTAATTAGTAACTATGTCATTGTCGAGCCTAAGACCCAGACGTCATCGGCGGAGGTGATCGCTCCACCACTTGTCTCCACCTGACCTCGGAAGACGCTTTAATCCCTCGACCCAGCATTTTTTTCAGAACCAAAGCATGGCAGAATATTTCCATGGCTCACATTAGTTTAACGCACCAGTGGGTTCAATTTAAAGTTCCTCTCCACCTTTAGCTCTCCTTTATTAGTATCGAAGCTCACTCCAACCTCCGTGTTTTGGCACCGTGCAGTCACTGTGGTAGTCCTGGCCCCGTCCGCCAAACATGCTGGACCCCATCTGATCCATGACTTCACGCAATGTCCTTCACTGTCTGATCAGTCACTGAAACACCGGTTTCCACAGATGATCCTCGTGCCAAGTCAGAAACAACTTACCCATCTGTTTTCAGCACAACCTTGTACAAACAGTGACTTCCAGTTATTGGTAGAACAGCTCTTCTGTGACTCTTAAACCACTGCAGCTGTTTCAGCTCCTGTGTCCTCTCTGTTCTCTGTGAAGTCTCACAATCTAGTTTCTTATTTGTTCAGGCAGATAAAGAGTTTTGTTTTTAGCCCTACTGAAACGATGCTGGGATGTGTGTGTGTGTGTGTGTGTGTGTGTGTGTGTGTGTGTGTGTGTGTGTGTGTGTGTGTGCGGCGGACCGTTTACTTTAAGTATGTGGGCGGTGATCAAAATTGGTGATGCTATCCATCCTGTTAGCGTAACGTCTCATCAAATGTGCGCTGGCACAGATCTGAGTCTCAATAGGTGCATGTAACACGACACACAAACACACACTGATACGCATGCACACCATCTTCACCATGGTGCACACACACTTTTGTTGCTTAGACAATGACTACAGGCCACTAACCACTGTTATTACTGCTCGAAAATCTAATTTTGTTATTTTTAATAATCACAACCATCAAGAAATTTTCTCCCAGTTGTTCGAGAAACTTCATTGTCAAGATTCATTGTTCTGATATCCTTTTCAGTTGTGTTTGGCAGCAGACGAGAGAGACGAGGACTCGGTGTCCTCTGAATATCTCGAGCTGAACAGGCAGCGGTGTGGTCTGGTAAGAGAAACCACCTCGTATTTAAAGGTCACATATTTAATATTTAATTCCAGCAGCAGCCATTTGTCCTGCTTAAATGTCCTTGAGCAAGACAAACAGCCTCTGCTCTCCAACTTATGTAACGGCACTAAGGCACAAAGAGAGGTGAGAACAAAGTTTGTCACATTGTTGTGCACAAACAACCAGAAAAACTTATTGTGGAAAAAATAAGACTGTTAATAAAGGCTTTGAATTTCAATTATTTAAGATTATTTCTGAATTCCTTCACACGTCTGAGGTCTTCACAGGTCAGGACCCTGAGGACAGGAGCCCCAATCTGAACAGACTTGAAGATAATTCGACCCGATTCAAAATAATGTTGACCTGAACAGACCCAGACAGAGAGAGAACAAAACAAACTGCAGCCATGGTCAAGACGAGCAGCGCCCTGCAGAATGACTGAACAGAGGTGTAACCGGCCGTGTCTGTAGCTGCCCAGACGAGGTAAGAAGACACGTTTCTGCTGATGATACACCACAGCTGCTGTCGTTCACCTGTTTTTGGTTGTTCAGGTGGATGCAAAGAATTTTTGTGTTTTAAAATTTAGTCGACATATCCTCTGTCTCTGTTTGACTGGTAACAAGGAGCAAACTTGTAGCTAAACAACATAAAGCTTAACAATGCAAAAAAAACAAAAACATTTGCCATTATTTTGACAAATATGAGTCATGATTTTAGTGAATTTTTGAAGGGGAAAAAAAAGATGATGATGTGATTTTTGCTGGGGTTTGTACCAACCAACCATGCTCCCTTACACTTGGAGAGTATGATTTGTAGGCCGGGGCGTCTCTGTAGCACCACAATGCTTCATGTATAATGTTTGATGTGACACATTTTTACCTTTTTTGAAAAATTGCAGCTTTGGATGTTGCACTTGGTCAAACTGTGAGTGTGATTTTGAGAATATTTTGATTAACTGCTCAGCCTCACCTGTGTTCACGAGCTCTGAAAACTACTGTCGTCACGGTAACGACAACACAGGAGATTGTTGGTGTTGTTGTTAGCATCAAGATGTATCACCACGGTACAAAGTAAAACTGGTTTGTCTTTACTTCACAATGAACACATTCACAGCTCTACTGCTCGGTGATTTACAGTATCTGACACACACACTTCTTCTTCTAACTCACCAGTTCTAGATCTCCTTCTCCGGCCAGTTTGCGGTTGTCTGCATTGTTTTCTCCTTTCCCTCCTCCGTCATTGTGACTGTTGGCCTCCTTCTCCTTCTGCTCAAAGTACTCCAGGAAGGACGGCTTGGCTGGCTGCATCGTCTCATCTCTCCCTGTAAAACACAGCACCAACATTTACTTCATGGCAGCAGACGCACAGGAATTTGTTTTGAACCATATTTATAATTAATGTTAAAACACAAACGTACACACACAAGGGGAATTTACAGCACAACATACTTCAGATTCATCAGCAGACTCTGCATATTCCCTTATATAATAACTCAGACACACAGTGCCACTGAGGTGTAGCCCCACCTGTACATGGACCCCTGCTGCAAGAGGATGTAGGCTTGGTTGAGATATTGAGTTGAATTTGTTATTTCTGGATGAGGTGATGAAATGTTCTCTGAGTTCAAACATTTAAGATGTTCTGGTTTTTAATTGCAGTCTTGTTCTTAGCTGCTGGCAACACTGGCAGTTATAATTAGACATTCAAGACAATGGAATATAATTTTCAGCCCTCTGCACTCACTCATGATAATTTATTGGTGATTTTTTTGGGTTTCTTTGTCTTTTAATCAGCGTTAAAACTAATTACATCCACTGAGATTTAATTTTGCAATAAATATAAAATATGATGAGGTCTAACTCGCTGCACCATCTCCGCAGACAAAAGCTTAAAGGCTACAAGAGGCTGCTCCAACAGAGCAAGAACGAAAAAAAAGTTTACCCCTTTCTTGTGACAGCAAACATACCTCCACTACAAGCCAGTTATGAGTCAGCTGCATCTAAAAATGTTCATTCTGTTGATTAATAACGACACAAGCAAAGACAGAAGAGAAGCAGCCGCATTTTGCACAAACAGATTAGAATGATATTTTAGAATCAGTGTTTAGATTAAGACAGCAGAGAGTCTCTGAGCAAGTCCCCCACAGTTACAGGATGCTGCGCTCCAGCCTGAGCATGAATGGGAAAACAGAAACAGAAAGAGAAAGACTATTTCCCATCTGGGATCAATGAAATGATGCATTATTAAAGCAACAGTAAGTACAGCGCAAGATTGCTGTTATATATCTGTTCTAACTTGATGCAGCTGTTCATCAGCAGCAGTCACTTTGTCAGGTGCTGAGGTTGGAGACTTTAAAACTCACTTGCAGAGGAAAAAGAAACCAGACACAGAGGGGGAAAGACATGCACCAAATGTGACTCATGAAACCACTGAGATGAGCTTTGCAATCAGTTTAAAAGTTGGTTTGGCAGCTTCCTCCTAAAATCAGCAACCATTAGAAGGGTGCTTTATGGGATTAAATCCACAGAGGTGTTAAAACTCACCAACTAAAGTTTGTCACGTCTAAATTTTTGCCAAAATCGACACTCTCCCATTATGAGACAATGAGCTTCCAAGCTCCTGTAGCAGCAGGTCTGATGGTGCTGACTGAAACTGCTCAACAATTACTGTCTTTCTAGGTGCTCTATACCCTCCACAGTCGCATATAAAATCTTTTTACAACTTGCACAACAAAACGTGTGTGTGTGCGTTGTAAAATGGAAATATAATTATAGATTTATGTAATGTGTTCTAATGTCTGTGAGAAAATATAATAATAAAACAAAATAAAAGCACTACCACAAAGCTCTATACCAAAAAATAAACATAAAACTGAAACATGAGCAATATAAAAAAATAGTGTGTGTGTGTGTGTGTGTGTGTGTGTGTGGGGATCAATATGTATACGTGTTACCCTGATGAGTCCATGAGCGGAACAAATCAATGAGCACTTCAATGTAAGTTCAGCATTTGATTCATGGCTTTAATAAGTTGCTGTTGGTGTTACAGAGGCTGCAAGTCTCCACTCCCACAGTATGCACAGATCTGAGTGTGATCACATACAGCCACGCTGTGAACGGTGTGAATTCTCTCTACTGTAGTCTGTCAGGTCGACCCTTCAGCTGTTTATGTAAGAAACTTGAGATTATTCACAGGTTTACAGTAAAGCAACATGTTGCTCCTCTCAGCCTCGTTTTAATTTGACAGTAAAGTCCTCTATTACCCCAACAGACAGAGGAAAATCTGATGTCATACCAGGAGGAAATTAGAACTGGTTTATGTGTGTACTTAATATAAATAAATACATTTATGGCCAATAATCAGGTTATATAAATGGACAGGTAATTACTGGAATGCCAGGACTGTGACTCAGAGATGAACTGTTGTAAATTGTAATGATCAAAGATGGTTTGGTCCAGCAGCATTTACATTATATGAGTCAAAGGTGCTGGTGATATAAAGACGGATTAAAGTGATCAGTATTGTTTAAAGTGATTAAGGTCGTTTCTAAAAACAAGAAGCTGGAGCTGGAAGTTTATAAAACTTCTCTTGCTGTAGGCCTGTTCCGTGTCTCAAAATGCAACATTACGCCACAATAGCCAACGAGGAAACGAGCCATCTGTTGTCAGAACCTTACAATTTCTCAGAAACAGATAGCCACCTAGCGATTATTTACACTGTGTGTGTATTCTTAGCTCACTAACGGTGATTAATGCAGAGACTCTTCAGATGTTGGCTGACATTAGCTCACTTTAGCAAAACCCCGGACATCTCATCACTGATTTTCTGGCTCCGTAGTTTGTTTTCATTCAGGCACAAAATCAATTTAAAGTCTAGTACCCTCACCGTGACTGTAAAAGAATTAATGGCTGTTTATTCTCCGTTTCTGCTGCCAGGTGCCTCCGAGCTGGATTAAGCAGCCAAGATCATGGACCTCGGAGAAGTCATTGTTTAAGGAAACCGGCCGCGGTTTTCCTCCCAATATGGAGTTTTTTCCAACATAATCAGATGAAAGAAGGTCAGACACATAAAAATCCAGGATCTAACGTGTCTTTGGTATCTGGTGTTGTTGGGTAACTGGAGCAATTATCTGACTTGGTCAAAGACTCTTTCCAACTGTGCTTCACATTCCTATAAACTGTGACCTGCTGTGCTTTGTTGGTTGCTATGCCAACCCTATGTGGAGGCAAAGCGAGCAGCGTGTTTCTGGTGTCTTGTATTTTTATACTTCTGGATGTACACACTCTCAAAGTATATTTTCTGTCATGTGTTGGGAACTGTTGCATAAGTGTGCTCATTACTGTGATGTTTAGTATCACAACTGTATAAATACCACACATCTTCAAGAGGAAAGTTTAAGGGTAAGAAAGCCTACGCAGTCATTAAAGTGAGATGATTAATGTTGTAAAAACATGCACACACAACGATAATGAGTTCGTCACTGAGGATCTTTAAAATCTCACAGTTTCAGAGTGAGGAAAGTTGTCGTGTTTCCCTTTTTCTTTCGGCTAAATTTTCTGTTATGTAACTAAATTTAAGGAGTGTTAACCCAGCTTCTGCTCAAACCAGCTTCTTCCAAAAAGTGTTAGACTGGTAAGTATTTAAGTGTGCTCACTCCGAGCACCACGCGAGGGTTTGAAACATGATTTTTAACTTCAGCCTCAGACAAGAAGTTGAGTGCTTTGACTTGTGAGTACACAGGGAACACTTGATCTGTTTGACCATACGTGGTCCCAGTCCAATTTTAACGCAGCCTCGTTTAAATGTTTTATAAAAATCCATCATGCACATTTTAAATAAACTGAAATTTTGAGCAGATTCTCAAACCACAACATCTGCATCTCGGTCTGAATCCCATCTTTATGTAACTGAGACACAAAGGCCGTTTGGTGAGTGAAGAAAAAAAATATACACACACTTGATAAAAACTGAAAAACAAAACATCTGGTGACATAACAAACTGAGACGACTGAGTGAACTAAGCAAATGAGAGAAGAAATGTAGAGAGAGAAGTTGCATGAATACTTCTACTTGACCTTTCCCCAGCCTGCAAGTGAATATTCTATTTTTTCCCCTTCACAGCATCAGTTTGATCAGTAAACAGTGGAGATGAAGATAAAAAATGAAGGGAGCCGAGAGTGATGCACCAAAACTCATAAGATAGATTCAGCCTTGTCGTTAATCTACCCACTGCCACACCCGTACGCCTTCTTCTAATGAATAGATTCCCGTGACATTTAGGCCTTCGTCATTTTTCCACATTCTGATAACAGATAGTTAAGGACTCAGCGATGAGGGAATGGAAAACAAGAGGGAGTGCTTGGATCTTCTTACTGGAAGCGACATGAAGCAAAATGATTTTATTGCAATTGGGCGATTAATTATACTACACTAAATTGTATCACTGCACAGACACTGAGAGGTTTGGAGAGGCTGCCTGACTGTCCAGGACTGGATCAGATGATGAGACCCAAGCTAAAAAGACAAAAAAAAAAAAAAAAAAGACTAATGTGAAATAGACTAATAGAAAAAGGTTTCTGCCATTACTGTTTGTCACCCACTGACAAGCCCATTATTTTGTTCCAACTGCTCTGACACTGACTCCGCTCTGTCGTGTCTTTTCTGACCAATCACATCATAAATCACCTCACAGCGGTCACATTGCTGCAGGAAGTGTACGTTTGTGTTTATTTTGAGTTAAAAAGTGTAAATGTTGCTTTTTCCCTTCTTGGAACTTTGTACAAGTTTCCAAGTTTAAAAGTCCCAAGGTTTAAAACTGCGGTAACTGTCGCCTTTTAAGTTGATATGGTGAACTTACTTTCAAACACTTTCAACATCCAGCAGTTACAGAGCAACTATCAGTCATGCGAAGTGGTGTTTGCCCAGTATTCGCTCTCTTTTAACTCTGTTTTTGGTCTCCACCACCTCCCATCCCATGTCTGCCTGCTGTTTACTGCTGAGCAGGTTGTGGACAGTGGCTTTTTTACTATGTTTTCTCTGAGAACAGCTGCCTGCTGCAACCAAAAACAGCACAATGAGAGTGAACCAGAACGTAAAGTTGTGGTCCAGACGCACAGTCACATGACACACCGTTACTATAAAACCAGCTATTACAGCTGCTTTAAGGAGATAAAGGACTCTATGGTATCCCAAGTCAATCAGATCAAACTTGCCACAAATAAAATAACAAAGTTTGGTGGGATTTAATGATGATTAACAAAAGAGAGATTGAGCTCATTAACGTAAGTTTGGTAGAGGCCTCAGTGGGATTAAAGCCTCTAACCCCAGCAGTGTTAATGTCTTGGTCTGTGCTGCAGCCTCTAAACCAGGCTGAAAACCACAGGTTTAGTCTCTTACACAGTTTGAATTTATGGTGAAGGCCAGCGGACTGCCTTCTGCTCCTGCAGCTTCCCAAAACAGAATTAAACTTTAATAAGTACAGAGAGCTCAGCAGGTACAGAGAGCTATTAAATAATTAGAACTCAAATACTCACAAAGAGGGTATTAGAAAATACATGACTGGGTTTATTCTGAGTGTGTGCAGAGTTCATTGTGCTGTTGTGCACTTGAAGGTTGCTAGCTAAGTTAAAAACAGTGATAATGGGTGCCTGTATTCACATTTAAACGTCTGAGGGTTAGAGACCACTGTTGAGGCTCAGAGAGATGGAAACTTGATTTAAATAATTTATTTAAGGCAACTTAATGGTTCCATCTACATGCATTTCAAACAACAAATGGAAAGTTTGAATCCCCTCACCTCAGACTGCCAGCTGCTGTTCACGTACTGTTTGTGTGAGATGCAGAGACACAGGGAAAGTGACTAAACAAAACAGCATCTACTTTTTGTCTTGTGCTGCTGTTTCGTGTGTCTGTGCCTCAGTTTCTGTCTTAATGTCTGAGGTAATATTTTAAAACATTATACTTCTTCTCATTAACAGACTTCAAAAGAGATTACAGTGGTTTCTGACAAATCAGAGACATGAAATTTGAGGGAGCAGCTGCTGTCAAAAAGATGTCTGTAAGAGCTTACATAGACATAATAAAGTATTCTAATAAAGTATTTCACAAAGATCTAGTCTTTGAATTTATCAGAGCTTTAAATACTGAACTGTTTTCTTGGCAAGTCTGAGTGAAAGGTTGAGGTACTGACACTGAACCACAATGTCCCTGGTTCAAAATGCTGAATAGATGTTTTCATTTTTAATATCACATGAAAGTAAACAACTCTTCTGAGGACTTTTGGACTCATATACAGTACGTCTCTGCTTCATCTATAGTGGATCTGTATGTTACTGTTGAATATAAATTATTTAAAGAAGCTGTTACCTTTTTATTCTGACAGGCCGATGTTAAAATGCAACTTTAACCATTTTTAAAATAAATCAAACTCCACACTAGCTGCTGGAAATACCTCTGTAATGTCAGAATATCTGTATCTATGTCTGCCTGGGCTGCGACTAATGATTACTTCCATTATTGCTTAATATCTTTGTGATTAATCAACTAATCATTAGTTTATAAAAGGTCACAAAACATTAAATTCACAGATTTAAGAAGCTGAAACTAAGGACTGCTTCTCTTTGTTTGAAGAATTAAAGAAACAGGTAAAGCTGAAAGTAATGTGCTGTATTTAGGTAACATGACACAGCAAAATATACACGAGGACTGATGTGTTGTTAAAATTCATTCCAGGAAGGTAATCAGGAGGAAATGGCTTAAAGAGAAACCCTGCCCTATTAATGTGTGTGTGTTCTGGACAATGTGGAAGAGATGGAATTACTCACTGATGAAAAATGGAAAAAGTGGACCCATCACAGACACTGGTAAAACCTTTGTATAAAGGCTGAGGTATATCTAGTTGTAACAGTTTCAGTATTTTATATACTGTACTTCATTGATTACTATTTTTCCTGATATCTGACGCATCTAAAAACTAAGAAGGCAAAGAAACTTCTTTTCAACAGTGACAAAGGTTTTAGGGATGGGTTGAGAGCAACATTATACAATTAATTTACCATAAAATATCAACCTCAGAGTCATTGTGACGGTTCATGGACTTGTAACAGGGAGACTGGAGCCTCTGTCAAACACCTGTTGTTGTTCTGTGTAACTCTGGTTTTTCAGGTTCGATCTCCCTCTAACTGAGTGATAGTCAGCAGCTTAAACTGCTGGAATCAGACCCAGAGAGTTCAGAGTAAAGCTGAACTGTAGATCAGTTAGAAAGACTTAGAAGTCATTAAACACCAGCGTTCATCTCTGATCTCCAGCCTGGAAACTGACGGAAAGATCAAGAATTAGAAACAGAGTTTGGTGTTTGTTACAGTGACAGCACTTCCTGCTCCAGAAGCTGGGGATCATGGGTAATATACACCATTTCAGCTCAGTGAGATTAAGCTTTTTTTTCTCTGTGCATGAAAACCACTTAACTCAGAGCCCAAAAGAATAAATGACCACTTGTGGCTGCAGAGGGCGCTGCTGCTCAGTGAAGTTATATTCTGCCACTCTAACATCCTGCTGGTAACACTAACGTATTGGTCATTTAATAAACCCTGACTGTGAATGAGTTGGAGACGTCGTGTGGAGGACAGTGAGCACTGAGAGCGGCAGAGAGGGTTCAAAAACAGATTCTACTGAGTGAGGGTTAGTGGCTAATCAGTGTAAATGAAAAGGCTTTTTATTATTCAGACCATTCAGAGAGGATCCATTTCTGATCTAATACCTTATCTCGATCCTCAGGGTCCCTTCAGCATCAGACCATGGTCATTAGTTTGGGACACACACACACACACACACAGGCTGACAAACACACAACTTTGTACAAAGACACCCAGCCATTAAAGGACACAGCAGAGATATACACACTCACACAAACGCACAACTGAAGGATATCGGGGTACTAATGTAATTATGAACTCTAAATGTTCCTGTGTTAATGCAGTTTAAACTGCCAGCAGTGGAGATCCATGCTAACTCAATAGAAGGACATCAGACAGGAGACAGTGGGTGTGTGTGTGTGTGCGTATTTATGAGTATGTGCGTCAGAGATTTATATGTTGTCACTGTGTTTGTGTTGAGGTAAAAGGACTTGGATGGTCATGTGTGTCTCTGCAGGTTCTTCATGTCTCATACATGATTGTCTGGGATCCTGTGTCTCTCATATACTGTACATAAAAGTGATGGCAGTTCAACCTGTTGCCAAGTGAAAGCCATCACGCTGATGCAAACGCTGCAGGGATTAAATATGCAGAGAGAGAAATGTACTTATTTTACCTTCCTCTAAAATCACTGCTATAAATTAAATATCTCAATCATCATCACCTATGCACAGAAACATTTTAATACACTACGGAAAGATCATGAAGGAGACGATTTTATGACGTCAAGGAGACTATAAAAATGGTTAAAAAAACCCTCTTTCAATAATAATCTGACGAATAGTCTCTGAGTATTGTCAATGTTAATTTGTACCAACTGTACGGATAAATAAAAGAATATCTGGCAAAAAAGTTTTGCATACAGCCTGTGAGCAAACAGGAATTATTCAAGAGTCCCAGCTTACCCTCTGTCAGTCAACGCTTCTGCACACACAGTTGGATGAAACTGATAGCAGCAGAACAGAATTATATCAAACAACATTAAATGTTAAACCAGCAAAATGTAGTAATTTTGTGTTAGAACCAATAAGGCAAACACGATGGTATCTTAAGGCTTTAATGGCAAAGTAAGCCAAAACCATCAAAGATGCAGCTCAAAGAAATCAGAAAAACGTCTTCTTCCTCACTCTCAAAACTTTTTTAACTCACTGCTGTTTCTCTCTCTCTCTGCCCCCAAATATCACTTGAACATGCAGCTCTTTACAGAAACATGGCGTCATGTCTGAATAAAGCCACAAGGAACATTAATGTTAAAAGTCACCTATGTCTGACTGTGTCATAAATCAGCTCAGGTGTGGAGTCCACCTGTCTGTTGTTCCTCTGCAGATGGCTCATTACCCCACGGTTCAATCCCCCATCACTTCAGCCTGTTTTGACTGTTTCTGTAGAGAACTGCATGGTGGGAAATTACCCCAGTGACTATCCAAATGCTGCTAATTCTTCTCTGTGGTTGATAATGCTAATTACACTCCCATGGTTTAAAATATAAACTCGGAGATGTGGTGTAGGAGATTTTATGACGTGATCGTCCATGGTAGCTTTGTTTTTATCAGCAAAGTAAAACAAGTGTTGTGGTGGTGGTTAGACAGTCAGGGTTATGTGTTACTGGACTCACACAGAGCAAACACACACACACACCTAAACTGACTGTGCTGTAGTGTCTCATTGGGGTTAATTCTTTTCGTATAAAAACAAACACATAAAACACACCCACAGACTGCCAGCACTGATGAACAGAGTCCAACTCTTGTTGAGACTCCTGTCCAAAAGCACCCAATACATCCAACGCTTACGACTCCCACACTAATAAAAAAAAGACTCCAACAGACTGATGCAGCACCATCATATTCTTAATAAATGACACTCCAGCACGTTAATGTATTCACTGCATCATGGGGATCCTGACATGTCTGTTGTTTCACATGAGCCCTCAGGCTCTAGACCTCTGCTGTTTACTATTTGTCCAGGTAGTAAACAGTAAATATATTTACCACCATTTTAAAATGCTACTTGGATGTCCACGCTTACTCCTGGAGGTTTTGACCCCTAAAACGGAAACTTTAGTTTGAAAACATCAGTCAGGTCTGACAAACAGAAACTTCCTGATCCGAGTCTCAATTGTCGTGACTTTTGTTTTAAAATGAAACGACCATGTGACGAGCCGACACCTCCGCCGATGTTCGCGCTATTAATACCAAACACGCCAACAGAATTAATCGCCTCTAAATGCAGCCAAGAAACGTGGTGTTTGATGCCAGAATTTAGAGGACACTACTAGTGTTGAAAAAGTCAACTTGTTTAATTGTGATTCAGTTTCATTAATGTGTTGGTTAGAGGCTTCCTGTAAAAGCTGCCCTAGTGTATCTTCTTTCTCTTCTTCTGTTATGTTTATTGTTGGTTTTTTCTCTTTCTGTAAAAAAGATCTTTGATCCTATCAAGATTATCGAACAGATTATTTACTAAAAAGTTGTTACGATCTTAATATTATAAGTTTAAAGATACCATGTATAACTATACTGTATCTACCATTAAACCAGAAGGGTGAAAGGAGGGAACTCATAATAACACTATGAATGAAAAACATTACTTACTATTAAAGAAGTGAGCAAAACAGAACTTTTGAAAAATCATTAGACACTGTTGTTGGTGGTTCATTTCCTGCCCTGTAGCTCATTTCCAAGAAGATAGCACGTTCTCACACACCCCACTGTGACCCAGTTCACAGGGTGAGTCAGGGAACCCCGTGTCAGAGTGATGGTCACACTTCGCCCTCTAGTGATAAAACCTTTCATAGAATTCAGAGATTCTTTGCCTCCTATTTCAGTCACACCTCCTTCTGCTTCCTGTGGCTGCAGCACCTGCTCTGCATAATGCCTCACCTGCTCAAGTCTGCACACACTTGAGATTGGAGAGTTATTAGATGCCCAGACTGCTACATATGGATGTGGGAGAGAAACACAAACGTAAACTTATATTTTGATTTTTTCATTTTTCTTTGCTTTTCTTGGGAGGACTATGTCGTTGCATTAGTAATCTATGACATCCAAAGGAAGTGATACTAATCGTTTCAGACCCAGTGCCGGCTTGTTCCTTATCCACTGGTTCCTAAACGATGACCTGTGTACAAGCATGTGTAACACATCTCACATCGTATATGTACATTTCTGGTTTCATTATTATCATTATATTCAAAACAGAATTTATACAGTAATATGTAATAAAAATATTAATCTCACTTCAGACTGTGCTCGAGGAACTTACTTTTCATTGTTCCGCCTCCTCCTCGTCCTCATCATCAGAGTTGATGACCATGGTGCCCAGCTGCAACTGCATGGTCCCCTGCGGTCTCGTGTTCTATCATGGTCCGCACAGGTCAGTTTATCGAACCGGGCGTCCTGGATGGTTCCCGAGTCTCGTCCTCGAACCATCGCCCCCGGTCACGTCCTACTTTCATCCTGACACACATGCAGAAAGTAACGCCTTTAAAATACAACTCTATTAAAATATTGATTTGTTATGTCCAGAAAACTCAAATTTACTGATTCCAGTTAGCTGTTTTCTACATTACATCAGGGCATAGATCAGAAAGTTTTGCATCAGTCTCAACTTCTGGTGCTTGACCACTACTACAGCAGAGGACCTACCTTTCTTTATATATTTTTATGATTCTTCGTCTGCACCGACTTGCTCGCCATCTTTCAAGGGCCCAGTTCCTCTCTGCTCTGGGCCTCCCTCTTTGTCTCTCTCTTTCAGTTTGATTCCATGCCTGTGATCAGGGCTCTGAGGATGGAGTTGGGCTTTATTGACTTGATGAATGGATGCTGAAGGGGTGAGAGAGACAACGAACGAGAGAGAAAGATTAAACTGATGAGAGAAGAGAAAGGTGTCAACATTTTCATTTTCTCACACATGCACCTGCTACAAGCAGCTGAAGGCGAATTTAATGGCTCTAGGTATAATATGTAACTTTTTCTGCATTAAATGTCAGAAAACAACTAGACATATGTTATATATTTTATAATTCAGGTACTGTATTATCCCAAATACCTATACTTTTAAACACAGAGAAATCAAATTAGCTGAGTTACAAACAATTATCAGGGTTTTTACCAGAAAATATGTAAAAGTTGTTTGTATTTAGTCAGAGGAAAAGATCACAGAGGAAATCAATTTTAAGATCAGTGTACGGACTACTTTAAAGCAGATGTGTGTTTCAGTGGTTAAGGCCAAACTGAGTGATTTTTTACAGAATGATTTAAAGGGTTGTATTAATTTTGCAATGAAAGAATAATGAGACCATATGAAGTTGTTAGTAATGTCTTTCTTACCAACTGTTTATTTATTCATATCTATTTTCTTTCATGTGTCCTCGCTTGTCAAGTAAACTGCATTGGCATTGGGGGCAGTAGTCAATAAGATTTTTCTTGAAACAGTTTTATTCTGTACTTTAACCAGGTTTAATCACTGTTCTGTTTGTTCTGAAGAGGACTAGACCTCCGACACCGAATTAATCCTCTAACCAGGAGAAGTTAACAACCCCTATAATCCAATGCTACCTCACAACGCCCCCAAACTCTGTCTTTCTTATTGTTTTGATTTGAGAAACCCATCATGAGAGAAAAATTATACATTGTGCATTTAGATTTGATTTGATTTCAACGAACCATCTGTACCTAGATGTGTTTTCAACATTTTAATCAAATACTGACAGACAACACTACTTCATCTACTCTACATGTGGAGTCACCTGTAATAGCTGTGTGGCAGTCGCCTCTGTTCTGGGTTTTTCACCAAACACCGGCTGACAAACTCTCTAAATGCTTGAGAATCACAGGCCTGGGTTATAAACGTCGGAGTGAGGGTTGGTGAATCATGAAGATCATTTTGAGGAGGAAACAGAAGTGTGTCCAAGATGAGGCAATAAATCATAAAACACATTTCCAGTCAAACCAGAACTGTTTCACCAAACACTTTCTGTCTGACTTCTGTCTTCATGGAGTTAATCTTCTAACATCCACACTGTGCCTCTTCACATTTCTCACTTTAACTCTCACACTTAAACACAAGCACTTTCTTCCACACTAGACAATGAACACAATTCCCCCACCCTCATGGGTGTATGTTTACAGGGTGCTTCCTCAGCCATCTCTATAGTTGTTATCCCCAGAGACGATGTCAGCCACGCAGTTGTAACCGATCTCCTGTATGACCCTCTGAGCCATCCAGAACGGCGTGTTTATGACAGTGTTTCTTCGCTATGGTGTCCTGAGGAAGAAAAAGAGGAGACAGAGGAACATGGTGGAAAAGCCTAAAAGAGAGGAAAGAAAAATTTACAGTTCAAGATGGTTGCTGACCAGACATGAAAATCTTCTAAAACTATTGTGCTGTTGGGGTGTGATCCGCTTTTCTCATTTACCCAAACTTGGGGGATCAGGCAATACTGAGCACTGAGTGCTGTTCATCCTCGTTGAATTGCTGATATCTGTCTTTACTGTTTCTGAATTATAAATGCATCATCCGCTTAGGGTCAAAACGAATAGAACACTAAAGGTACATGTCTGTATTTCCTCAAAACTAACACGGAAAAATGTTGGTACTGCAGAAGTAAACGCAAAAGAATCACCATTGTCTATTACAAAACAACTCGACTTTTTCACTCAGCAAAAACAAACAGTGACTCCAGATCAGTTCTTAAAACCCCGTTAATAATAAAATAAGGTGATGCGTCATTGACATTACAATCAGTAGTAACACTTGTCCTTTGTGCTCACAGAAGAACGTATATGATCATTTTTTATCATTTAACATTAGTTTCCTTACTGTGAGTTGACCAGCTAACCCAAAGTCGGCCAGTTTGGCTCGACCTCCGTGTTCAGCAGGATGTTTCCTGTCTTGATGTTCCCCTGTGGATCTTCCTCATGAAGTGAAGATACTTCCAGAATCTCTTCCAGAGTCGACTGCAAGATGGTGGCGATCTCCTCTTCTGTTAGTTGTAGGACAAACACACACACATGCACACTCATCAACACAAACTTCAGTGCACTAGACAAACTGTGTATATGAGTGTGCTTGTGTGTGCTCGAGCATATTACCGCCTTGTTACAAGCATTCAATGATATCAGACACTGATCCGCCCACAATATTCCGCGACGATCCACAGGTCACTGTTTTTTGAAGTATGCCGTAGTACCAATGGCTACGAGGACTGGAACACAGACAGAAAACCACCGCTACTTTTAATTCACCCCAGCCAGTTTTTCTAAATAAAACATTCAACGTGATCCTCTCATGATGTGAGGAAAATTAGTTGTTGTAGTGACAGCACTGCAGCCAACATTACCCTGTCTCCAGAAAACTCATGTTTTGTGAAAATAATGTAACAAAAACAAATCGGTTTCTGTTCTTCAGCCCTTCTGTTTACAAATTTAGTTTAGTGAGCTAAAGCTAAGCACGCTTTGTTCAGTGGAAACTTAGGTGAAAATGGTGTCACCTTTTTTGCATTTTCATCTCAAAAATAATTTCAAATGTACAGAGTAAATTCTATGTGCTTTTGCACAGATGGAATCAGACTTCAAGCTTCATATTGTATAATGTGGTCATGGATTCAGATCAAACACATGAGAAGTTAATAGAAAAAAGAGACTTATTCCATCAACAAAATTCACAGGTGACCCATTATGTAAGGTACATAATTTATGATTGATTATGATGCAATTATGTGTCAGCCTGCCTCACATGCTATTATAAGAGAGCAAACAAAGTTTTACCAAAATCACCCCAATGAGCTGGTGAAGGTTTCATATGAATGCAGCGACAATATGGGTTATTTATAACACTACTCACAGCTTTTTCTATGTAAACAGACTGGTTTTAAAGTAAAACTGAAACCTTCAGACTTCTGCTCTGTCTCTGCCTTTGTTTGGAGAGCATCACACTGCAGAGTACAAACCTGAATCTATCATACATGTGACTGTTGAGGACTTGTTAGTTTACTATAAATAAACAGCACGTTGCAATTCCCCTAAAAGTTTTTGAAGCAACGGTCATTTAGTCTGAAGGAGTGGAGGTGTTGTCTGATGGGGAACCCCCAGAAAATCCTGGATAACAGACTGTTTGCATTTTGTTTGCACACAGAGTCACTCTGGACAAAGTTATCTGTCGACAGTAGTGACTGTAAAGCAGTTGTGTCTGTCTACTTGTTATTTTGTGTTTGTCAGCATAAATATGCAAAAACTACTGAACCGATCTGCACCACGCTTGATGGAGGGATAATACGAGGAAGAGCTCAGCTGCTCAGTGGATCTGGTGAAAGTTGAGGGATCCAGGAATTTTCATCACTCTCCTTAACATCATGAGACAGGAGGCATTTCTCTACATTTCATCAGTTTCTCAGGAACAAATGTTTGAATCTTAATGTAAAACAAAGCGACAGATATGTAGGAGATTGTTTGGTCTTCATGGAGGGATGTGGTCTACTGAGTTCTATTCTAGTCTGAGGTAAACTATGATTCAAACGCTCCACCTCTTGTAAAAGATGAGTGTGAACTTGACTACATCAGTGACGCTTGTTACCAGTTTTGTCAATATTACAATCACACTCCATTTCACATAAACTAAATACCTGTTACACTGCTGCATGATGGAGATCAATGATCTCCCTGAAGATTGACCTAGAACTGTTTGATGGCCAACACTCCTGCCTTTATAATTGGCTTTAAACACAGCCAGACACCTGCAGAGACACACACACAGATGTTTAACATAAAGTATCAATATGGTAAATCTGTCAGACAGCAGCTGTGAACATCTGAATTTACAGTATGTATTCTCTGTAATTCCAGCATAAAAGCAACAATGAAATAACGAAATAAAATAAAAGCTCTGGGTCAAATGATTTAGGTTTACGCTATTTTTAAAGGTTTACATCTAATGGCTAATTACACAGATTTATGGGCTGTTTTCACAATAAATGCTTCTTATTTTACGGATTCATCTAATGACTAAGACGCCAAACCAAAACTGACCGTTATTCATGATTAAAATCCCATTAAAATAAGCCCATCCTACATATTCTCTTTTAAAGGAATATCCAGTCCAGTTTAACCTGCAGGAGGACACACCTGTGCCCAGCAAAAGGTCTTTAACGCTAATATAGCTAGATTCTGTGTAAAATAGACTTAAGACAAGCTGCACAAATCTGCCTTAATGTTTCACTCTTTAGAAAATCAGCGACTTGCTGTTATTATCTCAGGGCAAAATGAAAGAGTGGGAATAAAAGCAAAAAAAAGGGCTAAAAACTAAACTGGGACCAGAGCCAACAGTCCCTGGTTCATGAGTTGTGCCAGGCTTTTCACGCATGAGAGGAATCCAAAGGCTATCAGCTGTCAGCATCTGTCACTGTAGATATCCTTTTCTTGGAACTGGTCTGATTATTATAGAGTTAGTATTTGTTCTCGCCCAACCAAACAAAAAGTAGTCGTTCAAAAGGTGCTCATAGGGAATGAAAACTTTAAACATATGAAAGGATGATATATATGTTTATTATGGTGAGTTAACTGTCACTGAGGGTTAATCACATTGAAAGCCTCAACCGTAATACACAAACACATACAAACACAGCAGTGTCAATCAGTCGCTCAGAACAGGAAGTGTGTTGAGACACAGGATAAGGAAGAAAAGTGTTTAAAAAGGAGGCTGGCACCAGAGGAGGAGGAGGAGCGCTAATGAGGAGGGCAAACAGCAGAGATCAAGAGAGAGATAGAGGGAGGGCAGAGGACGGTGAGGAGAAAAGTTATCAACAAACACCCGGTGATCCCATTTAAACACTGTTACGTCCCATTTATTGTGGACTGTGTAATGGTGTCACCAGTGTCTGACTGACCACCTTCACCCAGCTTCCCAGGACATCAAAGACTCTGGCTGTTGGTGAGACTGTCTCGCTCAGTAATGACAGAGATGCGTTAAGGGTGAAATGGACAGGGAGGAAGAGAATCAAACAGTTAAACTGCAGCTTCATGTAGATATTTCGGTGGAGCTGCAACACCAGTCCAGACATCTTTCAAATAATTTTTGTCTGATCAAGATAAACCAAAGATAATCAGTTTACACATCTGAACTGTGTTGGAGGGGTGTGAACTGGTTGTGAATTCTGGGTTTGAGAATAAAGAAAATGATAACTATTTCTGCTTATAAGCAACAGTAGATTAAGAAAAAAAAGATCTTATTGTGGAGAAAATCAGTAAAAGTTTCTATAGCTGAGACCAGACAGGTTTGTTAAAACTGGCCAGCACTAATAGCACATACATGCAAATTCCCACTCCCCTAAAAAAAATTATTATTATTTTTTTTGTTTGTTTCCTCCATCAGTGAAGTAGTTACATCCACATTAGCTCACAGTAGAGAGAGTTCAGACCGAATAGTGCCTCTGAAAATATGATGGAAATGACACCAAAAGTTCCAATAAGAAGCTACATTTATACATGCTTTTTCTGTTTTGTAATTGGAGGAAAAGACTAGGTAGTAACTATTTCACCATAAATAAAAAATATTTCTAGAATCATTGTGATTGTTCAATACTGAAAGGTACAGACTGAGCCTCTGTCAAACACCCACATGTTTGTACTTGGTTTTTCAGGTTCGATCTCCTCTAACTGGGAGATAGTTGTGGATTAACTGCTGAATCAGACCCAGAGAGTTCAGGAGTGAAAGCTGAACTGTAGATCAAAGAAAAAGACTTAGAAGTCATTAACACCAGCGCCATCTCTGATATCCAGCCTGAACTGAACCAAATATCAAGAATTATTACCAGAGTTTGGTGTTTGTTAATCCACAGCACTTCCTGCTCCAGAAGTTGGGGATTATGGGTAATATACACTATCAATACTTAATAAATTACCACTGGGCTGGGCCAAAGGTGCTACTATGCTGCTTTAAAAAAGAACCAGTCATTATCACCAACAGTTACTTGTGATTTCTAGTTTCTACAGTCAGGATGTGCTGATTTAATAAAACTGTGGTCCAGGAGAATACTAATTCATCCTCTTTGGGTGTAGCTGGCCCCACCTTGCTCTCTCCTGAAATGTGAGCAGCACTGCAAACTTTTCCATATAAGAAAAATAGTCTGAAACAAAAATAGATTCAGATACGTCCAGATGCAGCTCATGATGCAGCCGCCTGGATGATTGTAAGAGAAGTGAACAAATTAAAACCATAAATCAAAGACACAACTGTTTACACTCCATCAGTGGTCTATCAACTGATGCCTGACTGAATCACTTCAGAGTGAATCTACTGATGTTTACTCAACCAGAGTGTGTGAATAAAAGTTGCACGTAGAATTATTTAAAGAATGTAGCTGGTGGAGACAGCAGAGGAAATTATCTCATTCAGCCAAGGCAACTCTAAAAAATGATGTATCCTTGTGGAATCATCTTGGAAACCATTCCTAATGGAAGTTAACTAGGTACGAAATGACATCAGGTCATGGAGGTCAGTTTTAAAGTTTACAGAGCAGATGTGAGTCAGTGCTGCGCTGTGAGGGTCCCTCATGCTGCAGGAGAGTACAGCAGCATTAAAACAGGGTGGGGCAGGTTATCCATGGGGCAATTAGCACTATGATCAATGTAATGTTGAGTAACAAGAAGAAAAATGTAGCTGAGAATTGTAGTTTGAAATCTGAAATAAAACCTAATCAGAAAAAATGTTACATGGAGAGAATGGCTCAAACTATATATTTGAAGACCTGAAAGCTCTGAACGACGATCACATCACATCTTCTTGTCACTGCTGATAATAGACGCTGATTTCTCAGTGCGTCGGACTTTCTTTAAACCTCTGAGCTGTGTTTTATTCTCTGCCCCTGTACGGCTGTGGAACCAGCTGTCTTATACTGACTCTGCCACAAACTATGAAGACAGCGAGCTGAGTATCATTGAGATGCTAATCACTGCAGCCTACAATCTGGTATTTCAAGGGACTGTGAACTTCTATAAATGCATGTGTGTATCTGCAGCGGCTAAAACTACTGAACACACCTCGAATGTTTACATTACTAAATTTAAAATGCCCTGTGTTTTCCTCAGCCCTTGGTTTCTTGTTATTTTTCTATTTTGAACATGAACACAGTGTCGATCCGACTCCTACTCTGCTGCTTACAATGTTTGAGGAAAAGCCAAACAGCTACACACTTTGAATATTAAATATTAAGACAGGAGCCCCTGGAGGAGAGAGAGACCTTACATGTAGGATGCTAAATATTTTATCGCTTTGATGTTTAATCTAGGAGAGATACCTTTACAAATCCAAGACGAGGAGATTTATCAGTTTGATCAGCCTGAAGCAGAGCTGTCACGATCATGACGCTTTTAGTTGATGATTACTGAACAGATAATCATGACAGTTTAATCGCCTTTTTCTGTCCATTTTATGTTCATTGGAATCAGTCTAATCAGCTTAAGAAATACTGGCACACCTTGTGAACTGGGTGAGGTGTCCATAGTGGCTTTTTTATTAGCGCCTTTGACCGCCTACTTTTACTGCAAATCCAACAAAGTTATTTTAACCCTTCTTTTGTTTAAACCAAAAAGTGTGTTGCAGCCTAGGATGTTAATATCAATAGATTCTCACTGAAATGCCAGCTGCCTAATATTGGTCCTCACTGATATGCCTTTAGTTTTAAAAGATATCACTGTTGGTGTCTGAACTACTACAGCCCCCAAAACTGAGACTTCTGAAATGACGGATCTTGATTGAGATAATGCCGCTGAAAGCAAAATTTGCGGCCAAAAGTTATTTAAAACTGAAAAACTTAGTTACTTAGCTGTGTTGCTCTTGGCCGTGTTAAACAAATGTCCAAAGCGAAGACCTGAAGACTGTAGCTCAAATCAGTTTCACGAGGAAACACTGGAGAAGTGAGGATTTGGATGTGTTTTAATGGCATCCTCCTGATAAGTGGACAGAAAAGGAAACAATCGTAGTCTTACTGTCACACATAACCGACCAGACCGAGCTGATGTCCATAGTTACATTCAACTATAAATAGAAAGTATCCGTTCAATAACACATCCATATCAGATTTATACAGAGACCATAAAAACTACGAGGTAATTTTTATTTCAAGTGTCATTATCATCCCATGATTTCACTTATTTCATAGTTTTAGAAGTGGTTCCTTCTCTAAACTTTTAAATCCTCACACACCATTTGACTTATTTTGATTGTGTCTAAATAATAATAATAACAATCACAGGTGGTTCCTGTGACGCCTGGAACAAAGATTACCAATTTACTATCATAAAATACTTATAATTTTTGTGAATTAAACAATAAATCCTTCAGGGGAAAGAGGAAATTAACTGAACTGATGATGAGTACGACTAGGATCTGAGGGGCTTAACACCTCCATACAAAATGTTCCTGGGGAAACCCAATCCACCCACAACTAATTTTCATTATCAATTAATCAACCAAGTATTTTTTTTTAATAGCTAACTAATCAGTAATTTGTCTAAAATGTCGAAAAATTAAAGAACACTACCCAACCACCGCGGAAATAGAAGGCAGCAATGTGATCCAATGGGCAACTCTCCACATCAAAGTATGTCCACTCAACGCCTTTGATAGATCAGATTGTTCTTTACAGAGGTTTTAGATCCTTTTAGTTTAAATCCAGAAACATCAGTATATATCACTGACAGACTCCATTGACAAAACAGGAATTCACGGAGCAGAACATGTTTCATATCATTGTTTGTGTTATGTGTGTGGTACTTTTTGCAAAACCACTCACATCTGAAACAAGTTTTCCTGGTATCACCCACAGTATCATTCTCTTTTCCAGTGACCTAATTTTTTCTGCCATAAAGCCACTGCCAGGTCACTGATGCCTTCCTCACCTGTCAGCCAACAGAGCAGTGTGACAGACACTCGATGAACATGAATTGCGCCTGAACTCAGCTCTGAGCTGGGTTTACTTAAACCGATCGAGATTAAAGCAGCTGAGCTTAGATCAACAAACAGAGTTAAGGCATTAAACTGGACCACGGCGATTTTGATAGTGACAACCAGAGGATTAAACAGGATCAAGACAGCACAGGCAGGGGTTATATACAGATTTATAGCTATTTATGAATGTCGAAGAAACAAATAAGAAGTGAGAGTTAAGAAGAGGTTTTATTATAATAGAGGGCTGTGTCTAGCAAATTAATTTCTATTCTAAAGTTAATGATTTATTTAAATCAGGTCAACAACAGGTTCATATTTAATTGTTTATCCAGTAACCTGCAGTTATGTGAGCCCAACACTTTTGATTAACATTTAAATCTGCTTACAACTACATTTACAGTCTGATAAAAACATTTGTTACATGATTATATATGATTAGCAAAGGAATTTCAAAGTAAAATCCAATAAAAAACTCAAATTACTGGTGTACCTTTGATTTCAGGATTTACGTTGCTTTGTCTTGTGTTTTCTTTTAATTTTTTGGGACCAGGTTGGAAAAGACGCTTCTATAACCTTCAAAGAGGAGGATTGACTTCAGTGAATGTTGTTGTATTAAAACTGTAAAATTGAGTGATTTTATTCATCTTTTATATTAATAGGCGCAGCTGTGTGAGCCCACAGCAGCTGTAGTTGTTACTGAATTCATTATTAAACACTTATATCTTCTTCTAACTATATTATCGTCTGGTATAAATACATTTATTATGTTTATATAGTACTTTTAAAAAAAAGATAAATAATAGTAATATGTTGGCGGTTGAGATGTCATGACAATCCGTGACCCTGGTCCACATGAATCAGTCCTAACCTGGCCCCCTGTCGTTTTACATTAACATCCCATTATTCTTGGTTTTATTTGACACTGGGTTATATAATATTATTCATCTAACTCTCAGGCTGTGACCGTGTATTTAAGTTGTTTATCAGGTCGTTTTCAGCCCCGCAGCAGCAGCTAACTTCTTACACTACATGCGTAAAGTCAATGAGGATGTCACAATAATTCAGCAAAACCTGTCTTTTAATCTTAGCATAACGTTACCTGGAGGGCAGTGATTCCTCATCTGCACTTTGTCCTTGTTCTCCATGTTGTCCTCCCGTGTGTTTACCGGCTCCTTCCCGTCGTCTCTGCTCAAACTTAAACCGAGTTTTGCGAACGATTCAAACTAACAGTTACCGCCGCCTGCTAACAAACGTTAGCAGCAGCAGCAGCTAGCAGCAGTTAGCCCGTTCAGTCACCGCCGCGATAAAATAAAAATAAAATCAAACACCGCGTCTTGTTCGTCATTCTGTAAAACGGGGTTCAACGCGGTGCACACACTTCGCCGAGCTGCCGTCTCCCCGCCGCCGAGTTCATCCTGGACAACTTTGGACTTGTTTGACAAACCGCTCGGCGAAACGCAGCGACAGCCCGAAGGAGAAACCAGGAAGAGTGAAGGCGAGGGAGGCGGTGCAGACAAAGGCTGTAGTACCGGGCAGCGGCCGGGAGAGGGAAACACACACACACACATCACTCTTTACACAATATATGAGGCGTTCAAGAGCGGTTTTAGTTTATGTTAATTAACCGAATTAAATGTAAGACTTTATTTAAGTTGTAATTTTACGAAGAATTTGATTATTTGCTGCACATTAATAAAGTGACGTTTACTCCTTTTACTATGAACACTGTATCGATGCTGGGTAGGGCCTCCCTTTATACTCAGATATTCAAGCCATGATTGATTAGTATTAAGGGCCCAGTGCCAGAAAAACGTGTAATACATCATACATAAATATCACTTATCAATTAATGTCAACTAGGTCTTATATGAATAATGAAGCGGACCTAAAAGTCATGGAAAGCTCAGATGCTAGGTCACAAAACTTCAGAAACCTGAAACACAAAGCAACTGCAGCTACTACTTAGTCTCGGGTGCAGGGGGGCCCAACTGTCTCATTATCCATCCACCTGGACCCAAGAAAGAGATTAATCAATTACATCAATAACTTGCAGTTAATGCATGTAAGGAGCTTTGTTTTTGGCAAAGGAAATAATTAAAGACCTTTTTAAAACCTTCTAAGGCTTTTTTGGAACTAAATTCAATTGTTTTTAAGACTTTTTAATGAGAGATAACCTGTGTTAGTATGAACTGAAAAGTTTAAACATTTGTTGTGTTTTGTTGTTCAACTAAATTTCACCCTGATCTTCTGTTTTGTTTCTATATTAATTTCCTGTTTTCCTGAAAAGTTCAACTTCACTTCTTGTAGAAAACATACTATAAAAATAAAACTATTATATAGTTCTACACTGTATACTATTGATGGTACGGTCTTGAATACTTCTCAATGTAGCATTGTAATACTGATGGCCACTGACGCAGCATTCCCTCCTCCTCTCCTGACCAAAAAACTGTAACATTCTTTACAGTAGTATTATGACATAAATAATACAATTAATCAGCACCTAAACCATATACTTCGTTTAATATATATATCAGTTTTTAATTCAAAAAACAACTCCAGATTATTTGGAAAATTTAAATGTACTTTTCATGGAGACAAAGACAAAAGGAGCATTTTACATTGACAATACCCGAGATGAGGAACCAAAACAGCATAGCGAGTTCACATCTAATCAGTAAATAACATCCAAGAGAGCGAAGGAACTTCTGTCCTCAGCAGGAGCGAATCATAGGGGAGAAGAGCTAGGAGACGAAACACAACATCACAACAATCTCTTAATGTTGCAGTTTGAACTGTGTGTTACACAAGCCGCTGACAAACAAATTTCTTCAATAACCGTGAACTTTTACTTCCTGAAGAGTCCTCACCAATGAAAAGACCCTGCCTTTACTTCCCAGTGGCCGCACGCTCGAAGATGGGCTTCCCTCATGGCGCGAATCTTTGACTTGAGTCGCACGCCTGGTCCAGCTGAGGCCCGCCTCTGGCCTACTCATCATGAATCGACACACAAAAACACACATATGTTTTATCACAACTTCAACCAAACCTAAAAAAGACACTTGACTTGACAGAAATAAGAGGCTCGGACAGAGCTTTTATTAAAGAGTAAACTTGTTGTTTGCAACAGAAACATGACATCACCACCAGACTCCATTGACAAAAACGGGAATTTTACCAAACAGAACACAGGAATGCTGCTGGAATACCACTGCCTCCATCTGTTAGTATGTTTGTGTTATTGTGTGACTTTCAGCGATGGAAGAAGCATTCAGATCTTTTATAGAAGTAAAGGCACCACACAACAACACAAACTAGATGAGCAACTCCTGCGTTCTGTGGGGTAAAATTACTGTTTTTGTCAATGGAGTCTGGCGGCTTTGAATGGAGCGATACAGCGGCTGTTTCTGGTTACACAAAAAACTGAAAACTAATCCTGAGTCACAGAGGAGTTGATTGAGCTCCATGCACATTTGAAGCTGCAGTGTCTTGTCTCTGTTGTGTGACTATATGGTGTCGCCTCATTACAGTACATGCAGACGGGACTGGAAAAACATAAAAACATCTTTCTATATATACAGTCATCCAACTAAAACTAACTACACTAATTTTGGGCCTTGGTGATGACCTGAGTTGAATCAGCATCTCAGCAAATATACACTGAAGCTGTGTGTGTGTGTGTGTGTGTGTGGCCGATTCTTTCACCTTGTATAAGAAGGTCCAAAGATACAAACGGAAGCGAGGGCAGGTGAATCCTCAGACGTTTGCCACAGCATCCCCCTCATCACAGGCTTGGCAGAGACATGGTGGATTCACCTGCAGGAGAATAAACACAGATCAAATCACATCAGATTCGGTGTCGCAGCGCTCGATCCTCTGACGCATGACACCAGATACCAGTCAGAGAACGAGCGCGACAGTTCCAATGAGATTTCCTGTCCTCCATTACTGTTCTGTACTTGGAATTTGCAGTTTATCCGTCATATAGTTCATTTTCGATAAATGCTGCTGAGATGTTTTACTGCAGACAGTCAGCAGGGAATGATTTACTTTAAATACAGATCTTTATCTGTTAGTTTTACTTGCCACACCAGAGGAAAAGCACAAAAGTACACGGCCCGCTGTCTCTCTGTTTATGTAAACGGGCTGCGACTGTTTTCATTACTGATTACTATGCATTGCTTTAGTCAACTAATGGTTAAACACTGAGAAATGTCGCATCACAATATCTCAGATTAAGAAATTCAAGAAAAGTGTTAAATATTTTTAGTATTTAAAATACTTGTTAATTTTCCGTAATTTTCAGCTGATATAAAAATCTAAGACATCTTTTCAGGTGCCAGCGCCATTACTGCCTGATGAGGATTCTGACAGAAACTGTGTCTCTTGTTCACATTAGCATGACTTACTGAGTTAAAAACAGCTGATATTTTGATTTCTAGCGCCTTAGCCATACATGTTGGCTTATAGCCTGAATATTTTAAGGCTAAACACTTTTCTGTCAAACTTAAACTAATACACAGACCAACAACTCCCAGAACACTGAGGTGTGCTCATCCACGCTCTTTTCCAGCTGTATTTAATTAAATTAGTTCGTAATTATTAGTGTCTGCATTCTGCACCGTGGCAGAACTATCATTATTTTCTCTTGTTTAATTTGCCTGATTAATCCTTGCTTAATTTATTTTGACTTATTTTTACCTTCAATTTACTCACCTTTATAAACCATCTCCGTTCAACATTTTTTATTTCCTGCTTTAACTTCTCATGTGACAGCATGACCAGGCAAAAACAAAAATCTTCCTTTACTGTGTTTCCACTAATCTGAAAATCTTTAATACGCCGCTTTTGTTCTCTGAACATGATATGACAAATGTTTTGATCTGGACTTGGTCCACTGTATTTGGGATGTGAGAAAGGCAGGAATAGCTTGGAAAACAAATGTTTCCACCAATCTGAAAGTGGGTTTCAAATACTGTTAAGTCAACCACTACATCTGGCATCTCATAATATCAGAAGAGTAGAAAACGGAGAAGCGGGTATTGACCCGCCCTCCGCTTTCTGCTCTTTCACTGTCAGACTCTGTAGAAGTCTATGCACTTGGAGGTCATACGAGTAACTCATGTAAACTGATGGACTGCGTGTTTAACCTCGAGATAATGTTTATTTTTAATAGTGAAGTGAAGTGACCCTGTCTGCCTTTGTTCACGTTCACGCGTTTAAATCCCAAATAAAAATATTAAAGAGGCTGATATAACTAATGAATTATTCTCGAAGACAGGTCACACTAATCCATACAAACACATTAATATAGATCTCAGCAGGTACTTGAATATAATTACAGGTGAAATATTAATAGAGTAGACATCGGGAAAAGGACGCCACTAAGTCTCCGTAGGGTCACGGCATAAAGTCATAAATCAGACACGACGTTAAGACCCTCATCTGTATGTGTTAATAAAAGCTTTACCTGTCGATGATATGAGAGGCGCAAAATATAAATATGTATGTACATTTAGCATTAAAGCACACTTAGCCATTAATGCAAATGACGGGTAACGGCAGCATGAGCTAACTTCAGCTAGCTCGATTGAAGCTAATCGCTAGCTGTCCCGACGTCAATAGAAAAGAGGCTAAATTAAACGGAATAGGTCAAACCTATGGTTTATGATAATATGGTGTAAACTAACGCACAATTTCACCGAAGAGCTACTACTGGAGCCGTGGAGGGACAAAGTTAAGAGGAAATTGCGAGAGCGAATTGAGGACAGTTCAGGTCATGGTGAACAACAAGATGGGCAGAGTGCACAGGTATTAATTCACTAGAGTAACACTGTTTCTGAGTAAAGATTATTGAAAAAGAAATAGGGCAAATTTAGGTCATTTTATTCCTGCATTAAAATATTTTGTCCAAAGATCAATCACTTCAATTGTTTTCTGGTGCTGATATAAAATTTATGTACAAAATATTATATAGGTAAACATTGGGTCGTAAATACTAACAATAAACGTTGTTATGTTTTCATATAAATGTAAATTGGGTCTAAATGTAAATGCAGTTTATCGCCTGCAAACCAAAACATGCTGTAGTTACTGGCCGACCACAAGAGGGTGAGCAACACTGAACTGACCTGGGAGTTTGCAAACACCTTGAATTATACTTATTTCCGAGAATAACGAAAACAGAATTCAACTGGAAAACCTAGTTTTTAAAATAGATTGGTGCATTCCTATTCAAAGATACAATAACAACACAATACTGTAAAACAATATGGCTGTAGGAAAAAATGCATTTTAGTGTAATGTAGTAACATTTTATTATATTTAATAATAATAAACATAGAGACAACTTCATTAATATGTTTTATTGTACAAAATACTGCAGACTGTGTGTGACAGTTGAGTGACAAGCTTCGCTTACACATATGTAGTAAATTTAAAAAATGTTTATAATTTGAACAAAGTGGACTTTATAATGATTGCAGTATCTGAACAGTTTGAATAATACAACCCACAGTAAGACTGAGGGCAGATTAAACCAAACACTCTATCTGTCCTCAACACGTCCTCTTCCATAAGAAGTGCATTTAAAAGACGCTCAGCTTTCCTGCAGAGAATCTTACAGCTGTGACATGAGGAGATTCAGGATAACAATCCACCACTGCTCACATGTTCTTTACATCATACAACGCTGACTTCCTGAGGGAACCAACAGCCAGCACCGCCTTTTTAAAGGAATAGTTTGACTTTTGGGAGAAAACCTTATTTGATTTCTTGTTGGAACTTAAGATGAGAAGATAGATTTCACTGGTTCACTTTACTTAAGTACACGTGATTTGGCAATCTATGAACCAGGATACAGCTCCTCATCCTCTGATAAAGTCTTTAGCGGCTCAAATGTAGGACAAGAATCTTTATTTTCTTGCTCTGAGCTGAAGGAAAGTTCAGCTGAGGGTCTGAGAACAGCTAGAACCAACTTCTTTAGCCTGCCTCTGATTAGAAACGTTTTATGACCATTATATATTTGATTCCAATCATTTATTTTATTGTGTTTCATGATGTTTCTTTTATTAAAATGTTTAATTCTAATTGATTTTAATTGTCACCGTCTTTGTCTATTTTATAAACTTTCATATTTTATTATTGTTTTTATTATCTCTTGTATTGTTTTTAGTATTTCATTTTTATTTCTTTGCATATTAGTCTCTTAGACTGCTAGGTTAGGATTATCTGCAGAGCACTTGAACTGCGTAAGCTGTGTCTGTGCTTCCGCTGCATAAATAAAAGTCGATATCCCTGCTCTGTTCTCCCATTGTTTTTCCTCCTGTTTGCTTTTAGGGAGTTTTCTTATTCATATCGAGGGTCTGAGGATGAGGATGTCCTATGATCTACAGATTGTTGAGCCCTTGAGCAAATTTGTGATTTGTGAGACCACACAAACAAAACTAACTTGACTTGCTAGTGGGTGAAGTTTGTTACCACTGGAACAGAGCCAAATAATGTCCCCATCTGTTTCCAGTCTTTATGCTAAGCTAAGCTAACCAGCTGTAGCCTTCCACATTTATTGTAGACTACTACGAGTGGTGTCAATCTTCTCTTTCTAGTTCTCAGCAAGAAAGCATATTGACATATTTTCAAACACAGTTCTTTTAAAACTTTGTAAACCCGAGAGGCTGGTTTCACGTTGGTAAATGATAAAAAAGTACTCATATAGCACAGTCACTACATCTTGAGTCCAGTCCAGCTTTCACACTGTGGCACCACCATCCTGAACTCTAACCGCTGTAACGTGACAATACCTGGACAAATACAGGGATTCTTTTGATTTTAGTTGAGAGTGTATGAGAGAGACAGAAAACAACCCGCAGAATAATATAAATATGTCCTGTAATCACGAATCTGCTTAAGAACCATGACGGAGTGCACGCCAAGATAAAACATGGACTCTGGACCAGAAACAGGAAAACAATCCAGGTTGTTGGATTAGAGGATAATTAAAGTAACATTCTCTGCTTCAGAAATCTGACGCTGCTGAACCAAAAAGTCTCTGATTTGATTTTTAATTCTTTTCTTTTCTTTGCTCATTGTCCAAATATGAAGCAAACATAAAAAGGCTGACTTGGCCCTTCTCATCGTGTCATTTGATACATTTCCTTTTCTTTTCCTTCCTTCATGTGTTTGAGGCTAAGTCTGTTGATCAAGATTTCAAACATGTCCAGCTTCTGCAGTAAAAATAGGAAATGATTATTCATCCATCAAAATATTCAGTCTGTTTGCCATTATGGTTTGCTTTCCAGAATAATAGTTAAACCACGGCGTCCAATATCCTCCAGCTGTCTGTCCTCATATCCTTCAAAGAACACCCATGATGCAGGGCCAAGCCTCGCTTTACGAAAGCAGCAGTATGCACAGTAGGGAGGAGAGTGAGCTCCATTTGGCTGTGAAGGTGTCAAACTACAACCTGTGGTTCCACGCATCATGGTCCTGGAGGACATTTATTTGCCTCCCTCTCCTGTCCCAGACTGGCAGAGGAGATGATCAGAGGGTTCATCAGACTGTCCTCCAATGGTCTTGAAAAAACCTTTCTCTGTGGGTTGTAAGTGTTGCATTTGTCTGGCATTTTAGATTTTTTCTGCAAAAACAGTGTATAGTGAAGGAGGATATTTTATCAGTGAGGAGGAGGTGATGTGATCTTCAGTCAATAGAGCCTACCAGAGTCTGAAGACATTTTATAGGGATTACCTTCACGGTCATGGTAATTTGAGGTGTGCTAAACTAGTGATTATACCATTTAATCTAAGAGATGCTGTGAAGTCACAGAGGACTGTACCATGTAGATCTGATTATCAGAGGTCAGAAAGCTCAGAAACTCCCTAGCACCTTTCAAACACTGATTAGGAGCATTCACACTGACGCTTACTCGGCCGTGGCTGTCCAGCTGTGAGGAGGGAGGAAGAAACCTCAGGTTGTCTTGTTCATTCTTTACACAGGTGTCATTTCATCCCACTGTTGAATGTGGCTGGAGCAGCTATAAACACTTTGATTTCCAACAACACTTTGTACAAACTAGTTCTTTAGAGCAGGAATGCGCCCCTGTGATCCAGGACAGGTTCTAAAAACAAAGTCCCACAGAGGAGACAAAATACCACAGAGGGGTGTTTGTGACCTATGGTTGTAGTTCTTGTGGATCTGATGAAGCCAGGCTTGACCTATTGTGGATCCATAAACTGTGTGGACTGCACCATGTGGACGGGTTGAACTGGCAGGGAATAGTGTTGGGAGCCAAAGGGTTGTACCACAAGGAAGCTGGAGGGTCCTAAGGCAGAGGGTTGTTTCATTATGCAGAGTGGGGGGTGCTACAGAAGTCGAGGGTCGCATTCATCATGGCGTGGAGCGCAGGGAGTAGCTGGGGCCTCGGAAGTGGTGCCACTTGATGCCGTTCAGCTTCCTGATGTTGTGGCTAACGGTAGAATACCGTTCAGGGTTGGAGAAAACCACAGCGCCAAAACCACCAACCTGACGGGGAGAGAGGGAGGGGAAAAGAGGAAGACGGAGATTAAGGAGAAGAAGAAATGAGTGAAGGAGACAGGAATAGAAGTCTGAGAGAAGAAGGAATGAGGGAGATGAATGGATGAATGTCAGAAAACAGTGGAAGAGAAAGGGTCAAATGACAGAAAGATCCAGTGAGAGCTACTTTATTTTGTCAGTTTCTAAAGTCATACAGAAAACAGAGATTTTCATTAAATTCCTCATTATTGAGCTCAATTTCTATAGTTAGGCTTTCACTTTTCCCTGAGTTAATACTGTGATGAGAAGAATATTTTTCGTTCCAGTTTCTTCTCTCTCAATCTTTTTCTTCTATCTCTTGCCTATTTCTTTCTCCCTCTTGTTTCTTTTTTCATCTCTGTTACTCTTTCTTTCTCTCCTCTCGCTCTCTGTAAATTGCACATTTTAAACACTCACTGACTAATGGTGACCATTGGAGTCTTTTTTCTCAGAGAGCTCGGGAGGTTTTTTGAAGTAAAACAATTAAGCACTGCTGATCATGGACCCATCGAGGGAGCTGAGGAGAAGTAAAGAGCTGCTTAATTCTAGTGCCAGTGGCTGGCAGTAACGAGGGGTGACAGAGGCAGATGTCGAAAGGCCGTAGCCTTGGGGAAATACCACTTATTATTTTGATCCTTAAACAAATATGTGTTTTTGGAATCATCAAGTATTTTCTGATTTTTGAAAGATCGATGGCAGAGAGATATTGTTTAATGACTTTCATTAGACAAATCAGTTATCGATTTTAGTGGTTTAACTCGTGGATATCATAGATGATTTAGCTAATAAAGGATAATTTTATATTTTGAACCTGGGCCTTACTTTCTCATGTTTTTTCTAATGATTTATAGACAAAATCTTACTGTACCTGCGTTAAAGTATCGCCCAGTAAAGTTCTTGAGCCATACTGACAGGCAGGTTGCTGTTATCAGTGTCTGATAACATTATTGATAGGACTCTACAGAGACAGAGAGCTTTTATTAAAGAGTAAGATCCTTGTAACATCATTATAGGTCACTACCAGACTCTATTTGAAAATAATTTTAATGGAATACAGGAGCTGATGTCTCGAATCGTTAGTTTGTTTGTGTTATTGTGTGATATCAGCCATATAAAGTATCTAATTACTTTTCCACACTGAAAGTCACACAGTAACACAAACACACTAACAGATGGAGGCAGTGGTATTCCAGCAGCTCCCCGTGTTCTGCTCCAGTAAAATCATGTTTTGTCAATGGAGTCTGCAGTGATATTTACTGGATGTTTTGAATACAAGTGGATTCCTACAGAGATAGGAATCTCATCCATACGTTGTTAGTAAATAATCTGTGATTTTAAGTCAGGAAACTTTTCTTTAACTACTGTTCCCTGAAGACGGTATGCAGCAAACTGAGCCTAGAATGACAGGAGGAGGGTGGAAGCCATCCGTGAGCATCAGGGCACATTTGCAGTGGTCACAGTTGTCGTTGTCCTGGTCTCGGGTGCCAGCCGGTCCCATGTGTGTGGCCAGACTGCTCTGCTTCCCTGCTACCACTGCTGTAACCCCGGAGATACAACCTGAGGGGGAGGAGAGCAGGGCAGTCAAGGAGTGCGGGAAGAGTAACCAAGCATTTACTCAAGTACTGTGCCTTTAATATAGCCAGGGTACTGTACACCCACACAGGTGCTTTCTGTAGTTATGTGGAGTTAGGTTGGAGTTATACATTTAGGAGAGGTCACCAATTAGAAATGAACTTATCCTGCAAATACAACAGGAGAATATGTATGGACATTTTTCTACTTTCTATTATTTTATAGAACAAACAATGAATCAATTAATTAAACAAATAATCAGCAGATTAATAAATACTGAAAACACCTGTTAGTTACAAGTAGTAGTTAATTAGTTACAAATCCTCAAATCCAAACATTTAACATTTCGACTGAGTCAGGTGGAGTTTCTTACTATATCCTGTTTACTACACTCATGATTGTATGCTGTCGGCTAGTTTAGTCTTTAATGGTTAATAATCATATTTTATAGTGTAGTGGAGTAAAAAGTGTAATATTTCCTTCCTTGAAATGTAGAGGAGTGGAAACATAAAGTAGTTTAAATGGAAAAAAATGGAAAAGTAAATTACAAGTACCTCAAAACTGTGTGTGTGTGTGTGATACAGGTGTGTAACTGTCAGTCACCTGTACTGCTGCCTCTCACTGGCCAGTGTGAATCGGTCATTCTGGGAGTGGGCGGGGTTTCCCTCCCAGTCTCTCAGCTCCACCCTCAGAGAGTACTGCCCTGACTGGCCGGGGCAGGCAGAGCTCATTACCCAACCAGTGCTCCCCCAGCACGTCCCCGAAGCCCTGCAGAGCAGGAGGGAGGAGGTGACGGTTACTCACAGATTTACTCTCAGATCTTTTTTAAACTCTGACTTGACAAACGCACCATCTTATACTCCCTCCAGCTCCTCTGGAAGTCCATGCTGCCGTTAAACCGCCGCTGGAAGACCGTCCACCCTCCACCGCCTGTCACCATGTCACAGTACACCTTCAGGGGAGAGAGGAAGAAACTCTTAACACTCGTTTTCTAAACACCACTTCTGTCAGAATGAGACGTATGAGACGTTACCTGCACAGGTTCGCTGCTGTTGCCGATGTAGATGTAGTACAGGCCGCTGGCAGAGTGACCGGCTTTGTAAGCATCTGCACAGTCCCTCCACAGCTGGCTCCTGGGAGGTGACGCTGCAGAAACACAAGCTCTTATTTCCACTTCCATATATGTAAACATGCTGTACAGTCAAAGTGTGTGTGTTTACCTGTGGTACTGGCCACCATGTTAATGAGTTGTGGACAGACTCCATCAGTTGAACTTGCTGCCTCTGCAGCCGTGGTTGTTGTTGCTAGCGACTTCAGCTGCTTCTCTAGAGACTCGATGGCTAATATCTGAGTCCTGATGATACTGAGAGGAAAAGGTTTGAGTACTGCTGTGCAACAGTAGTTAATACACTGGGATTTATATGGTTCTTTGTTTTTATTAAAGTTCTAACTTTTCCATTTGGATTTTTTGTTCAGGTGCCACCGCTCAGCCAGCTGAGGCTGAAGTATTATGAACCAAAAGAAACTGTGAACAAATCATCTGGGTAATACTTGGATCTTGAAGGCATTTATGAGTCAGACACTTGGTTATGATCTTGTACCTCCTGAGAGCTTGGCCTTATAAATGTAAAATACATGCTGATTCAATTCACATAAAAGGTTTTCCTGCAAGTAAATCATTTATAATCTGTACCTGCAGCCTGTTCTTCTCCCTCCCTCATGTCCTGCAGCTCTCCTCTGCTGAGACTCCAACATCTGAATCCTTTACTCTCCAAACGACTGAAAGACACATGAAGAGAAACAGAACGCTAAACACTTGATTCAGCTCCTGTTTTCCACCATGAATAAAATAAACATCATTAATGAAGAGCTACTAACACCTGGACCTGCCACACGTTTAATCACTGCAGGCAGTACATTTCAAGTCTGAAATTCCGACAGGTGTGGGATGAACCAACCGTCATCACCTGTGACAACAGTTGGGTCGACGGCTTGACCCAGGGACCAAACAGCTGTCTCCAAGACAAGAAGTCAGGCCATGCTTGTCTTTTCCTCAACATCTGTGGACTCACAGCCTGCTTTTTATGAGCAAGTCTTTGCTGTGTTCAGCTTTTATTTTATTAATTAATAAGGAACATCACTTTGTTGGTACGCTTAAACCCTCACATCCACCCCAATCCTCCCTAATGTGGACTCTGCTTCGCCACATCACCTGACTTTCTCTCCTGCCGACGCTTTATGACCACTAGAGGGCTCTGTCACTTGACGTAAACATGATGCTGCTGTGCTCTGGGAGGACAGCATCTGATCACATCAGGATCTGATCAGATTTTAGTGACAGTCATCTGAACGTTGTTTTCTGCAGCAGTGCATCTGATGATCAAATAACGGTTAAAGTTCATGAGACACTTCTACTCAAAGAAGCTTAAATGTCCAGAGCTGCACACAATCTCCTCTTCCACATGCAGCACAGAGAGCAAGATAAAGGCATTCGGGAAATGTAGGAAAATCACAGAGGAGGAGGAGGAGGCAAGTTGAGGGAAAGTAACAGCCACCGAAGTAGATGATATATGTCATCAACACATAACTCCTGAAATGTTTCATATTAATATTAGACTGTTTAACAGGAGGGCGGTGTATCATCGGAGGGAGGATTTAAATCCAAAACTGTTTGTACAACAAATCTGTTCAGAATGGAACAGAGTTGAACTCCTGAGTTACTCCCTCTTGCTAGAGTAGGTCAGAAACAGCCGGAACAAAGATTAATAACCCGATCATCATTCTTTTTCTGCCAGAGCGGATTTCATCCCTTATCTCTGCAGCTGAACCAGCAGAGCGGTTGCTGAAAGGACCTGTTTCACAGTTAGATCAACAACGTCTAAGCTAAATGAATGAAACCTGATGACGATGCAGCGGCCTATGGGAGAACATGTGGACAGTGAAAGTGGCTGGAACGCCCAGTTCACACTCACTTTTCTGGCTCTGAGAGCAGAGGGTGGGTGGAGGGAGGTGGTGGGGGGTCTGCAGGAGGCGGGTGGGAAAAAAATTATTTCTTCTAATGCTTCCCAGAATTACTCACAATATCTGAGAGTGTGTTTAGTTGTAGATTAAAGTTATGAAAAGTGCAAACAATCTGCATAAAATGATTATACTGTCAAATATGACATTTTCTGTCACTCATCTCTTTTCATTGTTGCTTTTAAATTTGCTCTCTTGAATCATTATCACCAATATTATCAGTACCACCCTGTATCTACCTGATTAGTGACTGCATTTCCTTCCAAACATGCTTTCACACTGATGCAATAATTTTAACAAATATACAATAGAATTATATTAGATTTATCAAACTGACATCAGTTTACAATCACAGGACTTTGTATTTCCATGGAATATTCATATATGGTTTGGTAGAGCATGTTTTAACATCATCTGAGTCTTGGGAAGAGAATTAATTTACTACAATCTGTTCAGTAAACTCTCTATAATTAAACCAAATCCAAAATATATTTGTATCATGAAAACAAGAGTATTTTTTCTGCAGCATTCAGTAAAAAGCTTCACTTGAAAAGCTGTCTGTTTCTGGTTGTCCACTGAGAAGTTTCAAAACAGTTTGAGTTATGAACGCCTATTTTTCAATTCAGACATCAGAGCTCATAAAACTGTGCTCTGCCAAAAGACCAATAAAGGTTAGAATTAAAGTGGTTTTACACTGATGTTCACACAAGATTTAAAGTCCCTATGCATCCAGAAGTTGTTGCTTCCCGCTGAAAGAGGACATTGATCGCTGTAGTTTCCAGTAAACCAGGTCCTGATGCAAATAAGCTCAGTTTAAAACATGTTTCCTGTTTCCGGAAAGTGAAGAGAAGAATGTGAAGAAGTGGAAACAAGCCGCTCAACCTCCCTCTAAGTATCTCAGAATAACCTGGATTTCAAAGTATTTTTAACGACCCAAACTGAAGTGTTTCATCAGGAGGAGGGGGTTTAGTTTACTTCTCCTGTAGTTCAGTAAAATATGCTCATCAGTACATTAACACCAGAGATGTGACACTAGCACAGTCTTTTCAAACTGTACAAAGCCCAACAGTTGAAGTGTAGCTGACGCAGCGCCGGACACGGCCGTCCATCACTGTTCACGCCTCCACATCTTTACACCTGTGAGGATAAGCACCTACCGCCAGTAGGTAGATCAGGCCCGCTGAAGAGGCTGAGACACGCCATCACTCCTGCTTCTGATCACTTCAACATGTTGACCTGCACATGAACGAGCCGACATCATTCACTGTGTAGGGACGGATGGGAGTCATGATCTTTGTGGTGCCGTGTTTGTGTGTGTGAAGTGTACATTTTGTTGTTTATCACAAAAATTCTGTTTTATTGACACAATACTGACAGTTAGATTTTACCTGTCCATTTTAATAACCAACGGACATTAGATATGTAGACAACTGATCTGAACATAGCCGAATGGTGTGTATTACCCATGAGCCCTCGGCTTCTGAAGCAGGAAGTGTTGTAGCTGTAACAAACACACCAAACTCTGTTTCTTATTCTTGATATTTCGTCAGTTTGAAGTTTACTTTAAAGTAAAATAGTTGTATAATGGCTGAGGAAAATGTTCCATCTCTAAGGCTCAGAAAGATAAGATTATGTCTCGATCGCCTACAGGATCGTCTGGGCAGATAATCAGTTCAGACCAGCCTCTAATCAGGAACGCCCCTCACGATTATTAGACTCACAATCTGCCCACTTATCCTCTATGTGATCCAGTGTTGAAAACATAAAAATGAAACATGCAGACTAAATAAAGAAAAATTTGACTAAATGAAATACAAATATTCATCAAACATGAAAAGTGCAGGTGCCAAAGTTGTTATTAATAATAATACCTTCTGTTGGTCCATAATTGTATCTACATTGCAGACAGAGAACATGCTCGATAATTAGTCTGTACACATTTCACCCTTACGGTACTTTGCGTCCAACTTCACCTCACAATGAAAAAATTGTGAAAATATTGCAGTTTAAATATTGGCAACAGCAACAGCTGTGGATGTATTCCATCATCTGTAACGACTTTGCTTGTGTTTCAGATACTCTCCACTGTTAAGTTGTGAAATCGCTGATAAGCCTCCACACAGGGTCAGCTCATGTTGGGTCAGGGATTACATGACATGTTTCAAGTATCTCAGGGAAAACCAGAGAAGTATGTAACTGCTAATAGGTTGGCCACAGACATGTACTGATGATCTGGATAAACAGCGCTGCAGTCAAAGGCATTATCAGACCTTCGGGGTTAAAAACCAGGATCTGTATTTATCAAACAACTGGAACTTTTGGAAGATAAAAACCTAAAAATCTTCACTTCTCCTCTGAACCTTTGCTTATTATTTATTTCACTTGGATGTTTGATGTTTAACACGAACATCTGATTGTATTTTAACTAGTTTCAAGTAATCATGATCTAATATTAAAGCTACTGAAGCCTCAGTGCACAAATACTGAAAACTGACTTTTTTAGGTGAAGTAGGAGTATTTATGTCAATACATGTAATTTTTAATCATTTTAACCCAATAATTTAAAACTTTAACTTTTTTATGACCATATCAGACATAAACGCTATTATTCAAAATGAAATATTTTTATATGTCTGAACAACATATCTGGAGGCGATTTTTTAACAAGCGGAAGCTCTTCAAGTTTGCCAGCTCAGAGGGTCTCTTAAAGGATAACTAAAAAATATTTTATTATTTTTCCACATTTTGTGATGTATATAGGGACAAAATCTTTGGAATCGGTGCAGTACTGAGCGAAAAAGTGTGCACAAACAGCTGCTGAAAAAAAAGACATGCTTTAGCAAGTATCCTAACTGGTTTCTTATATTTAACTGCAAGTCAGAAATCAGTCTCTTCAGAAATTCTTAAGTTATTTACCACTAAATTTGGATCTCTGTTGATAAAGTCAAACTCCATTGATCAGGTCCCTTCCTCGTAAAGTCGAGACTGCTGTAGAAATGATGATTTTTCTGTTCTTGTCTAAGTAGTCGGCCAGTCTCAAGTCTGCAACAGCAACTCTTTCTCCAGCTTGTTGGTGGACAGAGTTTTCCAGAAGCTGGATCTCTATCCAAAGGGGCGTGTGGTTCAGCACCTGATGGAAGAAACAACATTAATCCATGAATATTACCTGTGTGTGGGGACGAGATGAAAACTGGCAGCTCTCGTTACCTTGGCTTCCACCACATTGGGGTTGCGTGTCTGCTCCGCTGTGTGCGTGAGGAGGTTCGTTCGATCTCCAGCATGGTGGCTGTCTGGTTGGGCGATGTGCGATGGGATGTTAGTGATGTCTCGTCTCTGATCTTTGAATGAAGTTCTCAACTGCAGACAAAAAGATAAGCCTGGTAGAAAATATGATGAGAAGGACTGTTAAAAGAAATCATTGAAAAAGAGAGAGACAAAGCGACTGCACGTACTGAGGAAGCTCAGGGGTTTAATGTCAGTAAAGACACTTTAACCTTGGTTCACAGGAACACTTTTTGGATCATTGTTGGATGACATGTCTTTGTATTCTTAGACTGTGAATTTGGACTCTGATGCCTGATGAATTTCTGTTGCTTTGTAACGAATATAACGTTACTCTATGCTCTTTTCTGTTTTGTCCGGCCACTGAGACACATACAAGCCGACCAATCACAGCTGTGAGGTCTGAGTTTAACACAAGTCGGCCTTGAGACTCTAGCTGAACGACCAGAACTGTGTGTGGAGGTGGGGAGGCGTCGTCCATGATGCTGAGGGTTTCTGACAATGATAGATCCTCTCTGAGCTCTGAAACCACCCACTCACTGCATCAAACATGTGTAATGAAACATGTCAGGGTCTAGTATATATAAAGCATGAATTCTCCATCTCTAGAATATCAGCGATGTAGCTACTTTTTCTTCCATGCTGTGACCTTGACCCCGACAAATAAATAATCCATCCGTAGCCATCTATAATATTTACTCGTCCCACGTCCTCAGGATATCAGTGGCACTGAAGCACAGGAGTTGATAAATACCACTGCCAACAAACACATTTGTCCCAGTGGGACGTCCAGTTACCATGAGGCCGTTTGTTGAGTCACGGGGAGGAAGTTCGAGCCTGCCTTAGATCACATCTGAGTCTGGTGTGGGTCTCATCACTAAACTTTTATTTTTCTTTTGGTCCTGGCTTGTGTTCCAAACATTTTGACTAAACAAAGATTAGACTGGAGCTGAATGTTGTCTATTTAAATACAGTTGAGTTTGTTCTTTCTTTTGATCATCACACTTATTCACAATCTTTTTCACCTTTAATTCAGAGAGTCCTTCACAGACGCCAGAATCATCCCTGAATGTATGCTTCAAAATGGTGAGTTCTTTTTACATGTTATGTAGCTTCTGGTGGCTTTGAGCTTTGTTGCTTAAAAATAACATACTGTTTATACAGCAAAAGAAAGTGTCAGGTGTCTTGATAGGCAGCACACTCAGGTAAAATCCTCTCTGTGTTGCTTAGTAAATAAGTGTGACATCAGGTGAAGAATCACAGGTCGTTTTACTAAACATGGATTGATCTCAAGTCAGCCTTCACAAGAGTTTTAGTGAATCGACATTAACAATAATTTAAAGATTTCATTGCCTGTTGTCACTTTCTCTAACTTTGGCCAATCATAGCTGCTTTAAACGGACATTGTACGAGTGAGAATCTTGGTCCCTGTTCAGACCTGGCGCGTTAACATGCATCTCAGGTGATGGTGATCAGATCACTTCACTTTCGCGCCTAGATACAAATGACATGAACATTAAGTTCAATACCCATGTTCTTGTCTGGTGATTAATCTAGCTGCATCAAGGTCAGTGCTTGGCAGTATCTTTACTGTTGGATGATTTTTGAAAATGTGAAAATGTTAACCACCTCAGAAATGATTTTACACATGAGCTTGGGGCTTTTGGGCCAAAGAGCCAATAATTGTGACACAAACAGTGAAGAGAGACAAACCAGAAATCACTGGCGTTACACAATTCTCTGATAAAGTTTAATGACAGAAAAAAGTTTAGAGAATGATATGCACCCTAGTTACAGTTATGAATTTTAAGTGTCTGATTTTCTTTCAACTGGGTAAGTTCATGAGAAACAGTCTTCAGCATAATGTTGATGACGTTCTCTTCTAAAGTCTTAACAAATGCTTTCAAAAAGCTTAAGTGGACAAGACCAAAAAACCATCACTTGTTTCTTGACTCACAGACAGACAAACACAAAACCTCTGTGGTGAAGATAATGAAATGAAAAAACTTTCGTCCTTTTAAGGCCAGTGGAGATCGTGCTGACTGTCTGGATTAGATGTGTTTGTTCGGCAGCTGATTCATTTTCATAAACAGCTAATCTGTTTTCACAGTTTTAATCCTTTCAGCGTCTGATGTTATCCCACGCTGGCTTTATCATTCATCGTTCTTCACACACACGCTGGCGGCACTTTATTGCTCATTTCGCTGATTAAACACCACGATTAAAGCTTCTCAGTATTATTATGTTTAGTCTGCTTCAATTCAGGTTCAGAGTAGACAAGCTGTCGCTCTGTTCAATCAGAAAAATGATTTTACAGGCGACGAGATACGAATCGCAGTGTCACAAATCGAATTGGCTTTCTTTTTGGAGGACTTTTGGCCGAGTGAGTAAAGTTAGGCAAACCTGGAAAAAAAAACAAAAAACAAGGGCTGTGATGCAGTGATGAGCTAATTAAATAATAATCAAAGGGAAAATAGCTGGAGCGAGCTGTTTGGTTTCTCCCTCCTGCTCTGCTTCTTAATGCTCGCTTGAATAAGAAAGCTCTGATGAAAGCAAAGCCTCCACCTGAGAAAGGAGAGAAATAAGCTGCTCTGAATATACATATTAACAAATAAATATTGTCTGTATTAGAGAGGAAGCGAGGAGGGAATAAACAAGAAAGAAAAAAGAAGGCAGAGATTAATTGAAAAACAGGAAAATCAAAAGTTCAGTTTTTTTTTTGTTATTTTTGTTGGAGTCTCTGGAGACACAATGTGCTGACTTTAATTGACCCTTACTTCCTGTAACAGGATTAAGCTACATAAAACCCACTTCACATACATGCACAATTATGCACTACACAAACCCAAGCCCGACCATGAGCTCTGGGAATATGCGAACAACCCACGTATGGAGAGCTTGTTTTGGATGCTAACTCAAACCACATGTTGAAAGCCGCTGTGATCTGGCCCTCTGGGTGACTTCACAGAGAGGTCACCGAAACGGCCTGATAACAAGACTGACGCTGAGCCAGTAGCACCGATAAAGATCTGGGTAACAAGTGCTGTGGGCAAGTGGTGGGATCTGAGCTGGACTTGAGGGCGCTGAGGACTGAAGGGTCTGACCGAGACTGGTCACCAGAGAAGAATGATGTATGATGGTGGGCAAATAACAAACATGTTTATGGGTTATTTGCTTTTGCATTTGTATGTAGAAGGTAGAGTAGAAACTGTCTCTGCAAACAAGATGGACAAGTTATGACAAACAAATCTCTCTACAGATCTTCGCAGTAATATCAGAACTGTGTTAGTGAGCCTCTGACTTTTCCTCTAACATCACTACAATGACGTTGGATTTCTTAAGCAAAATGTTTCAACTTCTAAAAGTACTGCTATGACATTTGGTTCAGACATTCATATCCCCTCAAGATGAACTGTAATGATTATTGTCCGCGACTCTTCGTCTAGTGTCTTCACCTGGTCAGCTTTCACCCATCCATCCATTTTCAGCCTTATCTGGACTTGGGTCACGGTGGCAGCCAGGTTAAGTGAGTTGGTCAGGCGTCGCTCTCCCCGAAATGTTCTCCAGCTCCTCCTGGAGGATATGAGGAGTGTTCCAAAGCCCTGATCTCTCTAGCATGTTCTGGGTCTTCCTGGGGTCTCCTACTGGTTGGACATGCCAGGAAAACCTCCAGTGGAAGGGGCCCAGGAAGATCCAGATCTGATGCTATGCATCTCAACTGACTCTGATCCCAACCTACTCGTTGAGTTGAGCCAGCCACCCCCTTACGCCCCTGTTACAATCTCATTCTTTCGGTTACTACCCAAACCTCATGATCGATGAAAGCTGGGCGTAGATCTTTCCTTCCAACAGCTCCCTCACACCACAGCGATCCATTTAGCGCCTGCTGATGCTGCACGATCTCATGTGCTCCGTTTTACCCTTGTTAGTAGACAACATACCAACTCCCATCAATACATTCTCAGTCTGTCAATCCACGGAGAGACTCAAAATCATGAAAAAAAAACTGACATCTGTACGCCGTCAACAATGTTAATTAATTAGTATACTACAGATTTAAACGCAGCAACACTTATGGTCCTTCAGTCACACACACTGTGTAGGAGCCTGAGCTATTCTGGGGTTGCACCACCAGCCCAGCTTCAATTAACTTCACATCTTCTTATTGCATTTCTTGAATGCATACTTGTAGAAACTTGTTATATTATTGCAGTGTGTCTCTAAGTATCAGAAGTCCAGATGTTTTGGCAGCAAGACAAACCCAACAACCTCAGGCTTCATTTCTGAGCGCCGCCGCACTTGACACGGTGTTGGGAAATATCTTTGTACTTTCTCTGTCCTCTCTTCATTACTCTCAACACCTTTTAATCCTTCTCTCTCTCTGTCTGTATCGCTCATGTAAGAATTTGTCAGAGAATCACTGCGACTTTGTTTCTAGTCTTTAACTAGCTCTTTCTCTCCATCTCTTTCCATCTTTTTAATATTTCATCTTTGTTTGAATATGTAATAAAATTGCGACTTGCTTAAACTTCCTAGCTATGACTGTGGTTATTTCTTCCTCTGTGCCTGAGGTTCGACACCTGCTGAACGTCTGCCTCTGACACAACAGGAATCCTAAAGGTAGTTGTGGTGGCCAGATGGAGAGCGATTTGAACATTTCATTTCTCATAAAGCTCCACAAGAGGCTGCACTGTAGTTTGCGCTTCCCGTAAAGATCTCAGATTCATCAGGATAAGAAATGCCACAATTTTATATTCAAGCTAGAACTGACTGGAGGGCAGAGCTTGATTGGTTTAAGGTCATGTGAGGCAAGAACTCTACAAAACCTCATGTATGCAAAGAGACACAGGCCTGTAATTGTCTGTTTGTTTGAAAAAGACTGTAACATCTTACTCACAACAAAACAACACTTTGAGGCGCAATTTTGAATCAAGACCTTGAAAAAGGGCTTCTATTAATAAAACTCCACAAGTTTCAACCCTGTATGTATCTAACAAACCTACGGTGATGACCCTCGCTAAATATTTTTACTTCTGACACTTTAAGTACATTTGCTGATAATACATTTTGTACTTTTGTAAATAAACTTTTGAATGTGGACTTTTACTTTCAATAGAGTATTTCTACTCTGCTCTATTGTTACTGAGTACTTAGTCCATCACCGGCATATTTCAGTTCAATTTGCACGTCACATATCTGCTCCTAACTTCACATATTTTAAAACATTCCTGACTTCATGTCTGTCATACAGGGCAGATATAGATCATATGTGAGTCTGTGCTGTGTTTTTCCACCTGCCATAGTTAACTCGGACGTTCCCTTCATCGTAAAACGGACCTGCTGTTTTCATTCCCCACGCTTCATATGCTCCATCTTCAGCAGATCTGCTGACAGGTGTTTTCTAAAACACCAGACCGCTGCCGAGACGTTTTACACATGTGTCTCTTGGGGAATATACGATAACATCATGAGTGGGGTGAGCTTTTATTAGACTGAGTAATTTAACACCCAGTTTTAGCCTGAACACACAGCCTGTCAATAATTATAAAAATGCATTTGAAATACCGTGGGGAATACTGGAACTAGATACTTAATTCAGGAGATAATAGTTGGACTTTAATCCAAAGTTATACGTGTGGACGAAAAACCAATCTGCTGGATCAGACTGGGAAACAGATGATTGTGAGATATTTGGAAATCGTGTCATTTTAGTGTTAGGCAGGGTGGCTGCATCTGAACAAATGAGAGATAAATTAGAAAAATACTGTTTAAAATGAGGCAAATATTGTTGATATCATATGTCTGATCATACCTTTGTGCATTGTATTAATACATATAATACATTATAAGGCAAAATCAACAAAAAATATTAGTCATAAAACTAATTTTGAAGCCTGACACCACTATAACATCACTGATCAGTGTTATGGTGCTCCATACGATGTAAACTATGAGCTTACTCATAGCACAGTATCAGAGATGTTATAAAGGTGGGGACAGAGCACTTAGAGAATCCTGAATAGAACAGAATAACACCAAAGATAGCGGTAGTATGACACGTGTCCCGCCCTTCTACTAATATAATACAGTATTACCACAGCTGCATACTCTCAGTCTGTCCATACTTCATACTGACTGGTAGGATAGATGTTTCATAGATTTCTGTGGGTGTCTATAGGACAGAAATACTGGATGACTGATCAGGATCTAGACCAGTGCGATAAAGTGTAAAAAAAGTGGACTGAATGTGAAGTTACTCTTTAAAGATGGAGGGACAAGTAGAAGTTACAGCTAGTTAATCCTGCCGGTCAGTCGAGTGTCAGGGTCACTGTGGTGTCTTCCAAATCCTACACGAACACAGCCGCTTGTTTTGGTGCGGTGCAGGGAGTGCAATGGAAAAATCTCCAGGGGACGACGTTCGCTTTAACCCTCTTTAGTTTCTGTTGGCCGCCTGCAAACAATCCTCAAGCTAAGATTGGATAAATGTTACTGAGAGTAATGATGTTCACTCTGAGGTTTCTGAATGTACAGTTCATCTCTGCACCTATACAAACACAAGCACAAAGTTACGGTTTAGCAGGTTTCTGTCCATCGTTTGCTTTTTATCTTGTAGAAAAGAGAATAAAACTAGAAACAGATGTTTTAACTTTTTAACTTTCACTTTCTTCAGTGCTTATGTAATCTATAATGCTTTTTACGGGAAAGCTAAATTCATTAAAGAGGTGGTAGGAGTGGGAAATGCAGCAGAGAGGACCCAAGTTAGTTCAGTTATTTTGAATCTTGTTCCCATAGGACGCCAACATGACACAGGCCAAACACAAACAAAAGCAGCTCCCAATAAAAATGTACCCAGCTCCGAAAATGAGGCTCAAATCAAATCTTCTTTCTGTTACAGCGTGTTCTCCTTCAGTCTGCTGTCAGCAAAGTGGATGGATGACTGGTTTGTGGTCAGTGAAGAACACAGTGGGCAAACAAAAACACACTAAGTGAATACAGGTTTCTGCCAAATTGTTGCCCACTTCTTCATGCATGCTGATTCACAGAGACAAAGTGGCAGAGTGACAATTTAAGATTTAACTTTGATAAGGTCAGTTTTGGTTAAAAGGAACCAAAAGATCAAAATAAGAATTTAATCACTGCAGTGAGTGGGCACATATTCCACAGAACAGATTTCACAATTTAACCCGATAATCTCCACTCAGACTCATTTATTCTAAACTGAGTTGTTACAGTTCATCATGAAGGGAACATGAATATCTGGGTAAAATGTCACAGTAATCCACTCAACAGGTGTTGAGATGTTTCAGTCAGGACCAAAGTGTTGGACAGGTGAGCCATAGAGCCTTGATATCAGCGAGTTTTATCTGTTTATACACAATCAGCTCCTCATTCTGACCCAGTATCATTAATGTGAAAACACTGGAAGTGGAAATGAAGCGACTGCCAGGATAACAGCTCTAAAATAAACATGAACGTGACAAGAGAAGAGAGAAACTTCCTGCGTCCGTTTATCACAGCTTTATGTTTCTCTGTTGTGTCACTAACCTACATATGACAGACGAACGACCTCCTGACCGTCTGTTGTGTGTCAGTGTGTCACAGCTCTGTGTTTGTGCTTGTGTGAGTAAATGAAAGAGTGAGTGAGTGAGTGTCAGTAAGTGCATCTACAATGTATATATGTGTGTGTGTGTGTGTGTGTGTGTGTGTGTGTGTGTGTGTGTGTGTGTGTCTTAGTCCGACTGCTGGGTCACCGCTACACCCCCGCAAATGAGCCACGACAAATATCTCAATCATCTCACCACACTCAGGACCAGATGGGCTGAGTCAACAGAGAGAGTGTGTGTGTGTGTGTGTGTGTGTGTGAGATAAGTGTGAGTGAACTTGTGTTTGCACGTTCAGGCCTATACTGAAAAGAAGGACTGTGTGTTCTACTTTTTAACAGTTGTTTGTGTGTCTCGGTTTTCCTCTTCCACAGCCGCCAAGTATTAAAGTCTGTCAGTTTGTATAGCAGCTTTCAACTGATCACATGATTGATCATGTATATGATCAGAGAAGTAATGCTATTCTTTAAAAAAAATAATATACAAGTATATATATATATATAATCCAGAATACCACAGATTGAGGCAGTGGTATTCCAGCAGCTCCTGTGTCTTGCTCGGTAAAGTTTTTGTCAATGGAGTCTGGTACTGCTATACAGAGATGTTTCTGGTTAAACAAAAAGGATCTTACTTACTTTAATAAAATGGTCTCTCTCTCTGTAGGAATCCTATCCATAATGTTGTCAGACATTCAGTTTTCTGTCTTTATGAGACAGAGTCAGACAGATCCATTAAAGAGAAAAGACACAGCTGGTATGGGAAAGAAGTTTTTGGAGAAGCTCTGCTACAGTTCAGGGACGTAACCTGTCCCGCTGCGTGACCGTCTGGTTCAAGGAAAATGTATGAAGACGGCCCACAGGAGGTTAATGCTCTTATGTAAAAAGACGGTTTCAAAACCAGTGAAAGAATGCAAACAGAGAAAATTGTTTGGTTTGATTACAAATGCAATTCAGACTGTGATGGCTGTAGGGAAGGTGTAGGATAAATAAATGACTGTACAGAACAGTACATTCACTCATTAAACTACACCGACACACAGAAGAAAGACATCTGAGTCTGTGCTGAGAGACACGTCTGTAACATTACCTGAATGTCCTAATCTATTTACTATGACAATAAATAAAGCCGGTGTTTTATATTAATGGCTGCTGTTGTCATAGCACTCCTCTGTCAGTGTGTTTGAACAGATGGAGCTGGACAGACGCCACTCGATGATGGAGTCATTAACTGGGTGATGGACAGTGTGGTTGAGATTAGTTTGGTCAAACATGAAGAGAGGATGACTGTGGTCGAAGATGTTTCTGTTCTCAGAGAAGAAGTGAAGGAAAAAGGAAGCGAGAGACTCAGTGAAAGGTTTTTAGATGTTTCTTCTCTCTCTTCACCTGCTTCATGATTTCTTGTGGTTTCTAAGAGTCGCGCGAGAGCTAATGATGTTTAAAAACTCAGAGTTCAGTACTGGAATCATTCCAGGTTACTACATTACATTAGACATCCGATTAGATTTTATCAGGCTCTGACTGAATATAATGAATCTGAGCTTGTACATGAGCTCGTCTTTTATGAGAGCAGTTTGTTTGGAGGTTCGTTGGAAGTTATTGTCGTTTGGTGTTAAAGCACTTAGGGCCTGATTCATGCTTCTTCTTCTTGAAGTCATAACTCAGCACACAAATGATGCATATATTTCAGATTCTATGTGACTTATACTTTATGAAGATATCATTACCATTAGATTGTTAGTGTTGGTAAATCCACTTAGAAATCACAGAAAGAAGAAGCTCCACATAACTCAAGAACGTGGCTGAGTTAGTTCTGTGGTTCGGTCATTTTCTTCTCGATGGATGTGTAGACTCACTGACTTTTAGGGGACAGTCTAAAGTCAGAGGACAAAAGCAGACGTGGTCAAAAGGTTCAGTTGTCGTCTTTGAGTTGAGGAATGATTGTTGGTGCCAGATGAGCTGGTTCGAGTTTACTCTGACTGGTGTGAAAAACAAAAAGCATCCAGCAACATCCACAACACTGTGAGTGAAAACAGCTTGTTAATGAGTTCAGTGAACTTCGGTGGCCTCCCCAGTCATCAGATCTGAGTCCAGTAGAACACCTTAGGGATGTGATAAAACAGGAGGTTGGCAGCAAAAAAGTACAGCTGACAAATCTGCAGAAATGATGCAACTGTGTCAACATGAAGCAGAATCTCAGAGGAACAGTTGCAACATCTTGTTGAATTCAGGACACAAAGAAATCAGGCTGATCTGGTTACAGAGGAGGATCCTACCCAGGATACAGGAAGGTGACAGTCTGATAAAACTCCTAAAGCTGGTTCAACCACAGAGTAAAAGCTGAAAAGATCATTGGAGAGGCAACAGCAACTGGAAAACAATAAAAATGAGCTTAAATGTCTTGATGAATTAATTTCTGTTTGTGTTTTTGAGAAGCTGAAATGTCCTGGGTTTGAATCTGGTCCTCTCCCTCACACTCATCATGTCATCCTTCCTGCTAGTATTCATGGTCAAACTATTTTTAAAAAAGCTAAATACATTATTAAAAATGTAAAAAGTAATAATTTGTCTGATTACAGACAGAGTTTTGGTCGTGACTACCTGCTGTCCCCAAAGAGCCGAGGAAGGAGAGACGAGAGCAGAGAAAGTTTTGAGTTCACTCGTTTTAGAGCCGATAAAACGGGAATGTTTGAGCCCCTTTAGAGGCTGTGGTGCTTGGCCTCACGCCAGCATGAGTGTGTGTGTTTGCAGTACGAGTGTGTGTCTGCAGTGCATAAGTGTGTGTGTGTGTGTGTTTGCAGTGCGAGTCAAAGAGGGAGAGAAGAATGAGAAAGAGCAAGAAGAGATTTTCCAAGAAGCTCTGCGTGGTTGTGGTCAGTTTGGCTCTCGGCCACGAGTCACTGGGAATCTCTCCCTCTTTTTACTCCCCCTCTTTTCTCCTCTCCATCACCCCCTTTCCTCCGCTCACACCTCCTTACTTTCATCTGTTATTCACCTAATATCTCTCCTGCCATCTTTATACTCCTGAACACGTCGGCCAACCTCCATCCATCCTCCTCTGTGCCCAAATCTCTCCATCTCTCCACAGTGTTTCAGCCTCCTTCTGTCTTTCCTCTTCACCTCCACCTCCTCTCACTCCTCCCTCCTTCATCTCTTCCACCCCTCTATCAGCCTGTCCTCCCTCTGCCCTTGGCTTGTCGACTTCCATGGCAACTGAAAACTCCCACAATGCCAACTCACAGCTGTAGATTGATGAATGACTCTTTAAAACTGGGATTTGAAAACAAAATGAACCACAATTCTCACACACACACACACACACACACACACACACACACAATGAAGAGGAGGAGTACTTCATCCAGCTGATAACAGCCTGTCTGCTCTGCTAACAAATCTGGTGGCCTTTTGAACAGAGGATAAATCTCACTTACAGCCTCTCTCCGTTTCCTCTTCTTGTCTATTTGTCTTTTAATGTGACGTGTCTCAAACTCTGGCTCTGGGCCCCGGAGACATGGCTCCTACAGAACAGGGGTCCTTTCAGGTTTTTACCAGTTGAAGCATTTAATTATTTATGTGCCGTCCATCCACCTCACAGCTTATTCTGTGACCTGTAGCAACACTAAGTGCATCACGAGTGTGATTTATTTAGCCGATATCTGCTAAATGATAAAGCAGAAAACCTGTGTTGTTTTTACTTCAGCAGCACGGTGAGGAGTCAGGACAGGGTTAATGAACATCACAGAGCAGAGATAAAAATATGTGGTGAAAGTTACAACGACCCTTCAGCTCAGCAGAATCTCTGGAGTTTCATCCAGAGGGAAATAAAAACAGATTCATTCCTCATAAAAAAAACAGAAAACTATCGGAGAAGATTTGATTTAGATTTGATCAAATGCCATTGAACTCCCTAGTTTCTCTGAAAAACAAACCAAAAATGCATCGAACCTGAATGCTAACTGCATGGTGTGAGGTAGCGTGGGATCATGGGAGATGCTGTGTTCACCACCACTGCTGTCACTGTGGTCAGTTTTCCCTCACTGTCGATTATCAACAGAGGTCTCCTCCTCTCCAAAACAAACAGACCAGGTGATTAAACCCAATCACTGAATAAAACAGTTTCACCTTAACGCCGATTGTCGCCAATTTGCATCATACCGTTTGCATTCAGACTGCAGCCGAGATAGCGTATGCATTCCAATGCCGGTTTGTGCATTCTAAATACGTGCCTAGGAACCTTTTGCAAGCACTGGTTTACCGTAGGACCGTTTGGAGTGTGACCTACATCCAGTAGTTATAGTTACGTAGTAATAGTGTAAATCATAACGTAAATAATAGTCTAAATAATTGTAAACAATTTTGTGGCTTCATTAAAAAATTTACAGTTGGTTACCATTAATGCCTATTGTCGCTAATTTGCATCATACCTCAATGTATATCTATTTTATGTGCTATAGACAAATTAACAATCTCTACTTAATTTAGCATCAGCTTGAAAGCAAAAACACAAATAATTATTTTTTTTATACAATTGTAAATAATTCAGGCATCAAGGGGTTAAAGATCAGCGTTTCTCTGATGCTGTTCAGTGGACAAAGGACTGTCACTAACTTCAGATCGAGATGTTTGACGACTAAAATCCTTCATCCAGATAAAATACTGTATATAGATACAAACAAACAAGGTGTTCATTTGATTACAGAATTACAGATTTCTCTTGGTTTGAAAATTACTGTAAAAATCTGTGAGTACACAACTCATAACATATATAACATAGGTCAAGTCATTTTTAGACATTTTACTGTGGAAAAGTTACATATTTATCCTTTAACAAAGATGTTGAACTGGTGCTGTTTGTCTATTTTAGTTTATAACGCGTTTTTAAAAAGCACTTTACCCTTTGCTTCTCGTTCACACAGCAGACAAGGAACTGGCCTGACAGTGAGGAGTACTTTGTGGTTCAGTGTTTTGCTCAAGGACACTTCAACAACAAGAGGAGCTGAGGACCAAATCACCAACCCAGTTATCAGTGGACCAGTGCCTGCTCTGAGTCACAGCAGCTGGTGTTAAAGAACTATAACAACAACGTCATCACAAATTGCAGCAGCAGCTACAGACACTCATCAAAACACACATTAAATGAAATGAAATATGAAAAAGAGACGTCTGGAGGCTGGTTTGTTAGTTTAGAACAGACTTTTAAAAGCTGCTCTTGGTTTTCAAATCACAAAACAAACTAGTTTCTCAACAGTTTATGGCTCCAACTAACAATTATTTTCATTACTGATAAAAACTGTGATTATTTTCTCGATTAATAAACGTGTGTGTTTGTCTACAAAATGTCAGAAAATGGTGAAAGACACACATCAGAAATTTCTGTGTGTGACGTCCTCTGAAAACAACAAAATATACAAATTTGAAACCAGAGAATTTGGCATTCTTTCTTAAAAATAACAATTTCTCTATGATCAGAATAGCTGCAGATTAATCCTCTGTTGACTGACTAATTCGATTCATGCATCATATTTGGTTGAAACAGGTAAACACAGAAGCCTTTCTCTGTACGTCCTGCAGGTCGACAATGTAAAACTACGTCAGAGGAGAGAGTGGATGTGTGTTGTTCAGACTGATGGTTTTATCATATGTGAAACCCCCGCTGTGTCAGATTTCCTTTACAGCGCAGAGGAAAGAAAAAATAAAACCAAAAAGAAACTTTGAGTCTCAGAAATCAGACATGGACATGATTTGTCATTCAGGGCTTCTGTGTTATGAGGGAAAATTTAATGGCTTTTCAAACTAAATCTTGCCGATCTTGTTGAGGCCTGTACATATAATCTGATGAGTAAATGTAAATATTATCTTGTGTGGTCAAGATCCACAGTCAAGATGTTAAATATTTGTTTAATGTAAGCTGTTATCTGAGTGTAACTGATGGCTGTAAAACTGACCCATTAAACTCTCTGCAGCAGCTTTATTCTCAGGTCAGGAGCCGGTGCTTACATTCAGCACATATGTTGATCCACTTTGGATGTAAAACAGAAACCATGTATTCATGATACAGAGCGTGAAGAATGTTCCTCTGCAGGATAGATCAGGTACGATCTGAACTTTAAAGGATAACTCTGCTGTTTTTGACTCGGAGCTCCTTACTTTCCAATGTTGAGCAAGAGCAGTGTCTCTGGCCACTGTCAACAGCTGCTGTAATGTAATCCAATGGGCAGTTGTCCACTAAAGTTCTTGTTTTTGCCACTGACAGGTTCAGATTGTTATTATCAGTGTCTGACAACATTATGATAGGATTCCTACAGAGACGGAGCTTTTTATTAAAGAGTAAGATCCTTTTTGTTTACCTGGAAACATCACTATATATCACTACCAGACTCCATTGACAGAAACAGAGTTACTGTGTGATACTATACTACTTATATAAACGATCTGAATACTTCTTCCACTGAAAGTACCATACAGTAACACAAACTAACTAACAAATTGAGGCAGTGGTATTCCAGCAGCGCCTGTGTTCTGCTCGGTAAATGACCATTTTCGTCAGTGGAGTCTGGCAGTGATATATGGTGATATTAAACAAAAAGATATTAGAAAAGCGTGATGTTTTAAGCTTTTGAGGCTAAAATCTGATCAGAGAAGGTTAACACTGCTCTCTAAGATCCAGACGCTTCAGAACGAATAATCAATCTAAATAATCATGTTTCCCTTTGTAGCTGTTATCACTGTGCTGTTGTCCCATACTCTTGTTTACTCTAAAGCATCTTGTTTACTCCTCGGATGCTGGTGGTCTGTTAGTCAGAGAGACGACTCTGTTTGTTTAACACAGCAGCAGATCACGTTTCCTGAACGCTCACCTGCTCTGGGGAACATGATAACATCAAACAACAAATGAGCTTTGTGATCTGAGCACTGTAATTCATTAAATCAGCAGGAAGGAAAATACACCTGTCAGACTGAAGTGAACGCAAACACATCAGACAAAAACATGATCGAAATTTAATCATGAAAGGATTTCTATGTAGTCACTGCCAATTTATTGACAAAACAGCAAATTTCCTGAGTAGTTGCTGGAATACCGCTGCCTTAATCTATTAGTTTGTTTGTTTGATGTGTCACTTTTAATTATGTAAAGGATCTGAACACTTCTTCCACCACTGAAAGTCACACAATAACACAAACAAACTAATAGATCGAGGCAGCGGTATTCCAGCAAGTCAAGGTAAAATTCCTGTTTTTGTCGATGGAGTCTGGTAGTGATATATACTGAAGTTTCTAGCTAAACAACAAGGATCTTACTCTTTAATAAAAAGCTCTGTCTCTGTAGGAATCCTATCCATATTGTTGTCAGACAACACACTGAGCACTTTAATGGACTTACTTTAACTCCATTGGATTACATTGCAGCAGCTGTTTGCAGTGGGCAGGTAAACTGTTTCTGCTCAACACGGGACCAATTCCATTCAATCATTTACACCTGAAAACGTGGGAAAATAAAGCCCAGGTTCATAAATCCTGAAGTTATCCTTACAGCCTGCAGTGAGCAGTGACAGAGCTATTTCTGCTTTAGGCTTCGACGTTCACTTGATACTGACACTTACTGTCCAGACGCGACCTCCCCCGAGAAGCTCAGAATGTGGAACACAGACACCGAACCTCTCCGCTCTGTTTGTTTCCCCTTCAGGAGAAACACTCATTAGAGAAAGTGCCACAAGCAAATCAACAAACCGAGCATCCTGCAATCCGCACAAAAATTCAATACACAAAACATGTCAACAATTTCTGCCCAGACGTGCTGTAAACACTTCCTCCCAGTTGTTTGTTCATATGGAGCGACTTGGAGTGAAACAATTTACCCCCCCCCAAAAACACACTTCATATTCTCTGTCCTTAACTTGTAATTACACAGAGATGCGGGGTTAAGGCTACATTTGATTGCGCCAGCAGATTCCAGCTGATTAATTACGTGTTATCATAAAGTTAGGACCGAGCCCGAAGTGGACTTTGTGTTTTCTTTGCAATTCAGATGGTGCTGGCTTCCCCCAAACTGGGCCTGAGTGCTTTGACCCGGCTGCTCAGAGGGAAAGAGCAGTGCCGGGCCAAAAGGAGAGATTCCTCTCTCAGGCTCGGATAAACAAACACTGAAAGGCCGACGGCAGAGTAAAAGAGGAATGGAGTACTGAAAATACTCTGGAGTAACAAGTAACTTCACCTCGGTAAGAGATTACTCAAGTCTGAGCAACAGAACTTTTCATTAATTGTAGGTCGGTTAAATGCATAAAAGGATCCTTTAAGAATAAAATAAACATGCTCAGGCAAAAGTCTAAGAAACAGAATTTTGCTAAATGGCTCCACAAGTCTACAAGTACAGTAACTAAAGAGGGATAACATCTGGATAACTGTCCACCAGAGTCACGGCCACAAGTTTTTCCTAATATTTAAAATATTTTTTTGATAAACAAGCACAAGGTCTGTTCAGTCCCACAGCATCATCATGATGACTGTGCAGCTCTTTACAAATATGTGATGAGGATTATGAGACTTTTTACAATAAAAGAACCTAAAAACAAATGCATCTGGTGTATTCTGCTTCACTACAACAGACTCAGGGACTGTAATAGAAGGTAAACAGGTGTGTCTGTTGATGTTAAGTGGTTGAATAAACCCTGACACACGTCTCAACAACGTTCTGTTCGTTACATCTTTTTTAAGAAAGTGTGAATCAGCTGTGTCATTATTTCTCCAACAGAAATGCTTCACTCAGTGTGAATCCTGCGTCCTGCTCGGTCGACGGGTGCCACAGCGTTTATTTGTGATGCTGTAGAGGTCGTAACGTGTTGAACTGAAAAAAACAAACGTTGGTGAGCTGACGATGTACAGTCTCAGATGTTGGTACAAAGAACTTCCCTTCAACTATGATACAGAGAGCACAACTGGTGTCAAATCACCGGCTCTTTCTCTAACCTGTGGCACCAAATAACATCAACACTTCAATCTGCAGGATGGTGAAGTTACTGACTTTAACACAAATAGCTCAGCTGTGTGAACCTTTAACAACTCTAAGGCTCTCTGATCCAAGAAACAACAGATAAACCAGTGACCATGTTAGTATTTTGCATGATGATATATTACTTTTTCAGTGGTCGTCTCTGTTGGACGGCTGCTAAATTCAGACAACAGCAGACGTCTTTGTGTAGGAGGACGTTTGGCTCATCAGACTGTAATTTCCTTCTTAAAGTGACGATTTGGCTTGTTTGACCATGACAGAGGGAGCATCCAACGTGTTTAATAACAGCTGAGAGTTTCCAGATGAGTTCAGGAACAAGAGTCCATCCTGACCCTGACGATCCTGAACCATGTGAACGGTGACAGTGCAGTGAAACTCTCTGTAAAGCTCCGTGAAGTTGAAGCTGACTCACTTTACTGCTTGTTCTTTGAGGGTCACAGGGGCAAAGACGTTGTTTTTTAATCATTACCAAGGTAAATGTAACAATTATTCCAGATATTGTCAGGTAACAGCTTTTATAGAGCTGTGTCAGTAAGAGGATTTATATGTTCAGTGGCAGGTGACAGAACAGTTTGAAATGAAGCCTTTGAAACAAAAACTCGTGGGATTTACTACCATATAAATATACTGTTCTGTATAAGTGTCTCGTGGTCTTTCACCCACTGAGACGCAGCAGTGAAACTTTCCACTGAAACAACATGAATGAGGTAATTGAATGTGGTGGGGTGGGGAGCACTTCAAAGTAAAGGATGGTAAATCCAGACGCAAAGTGTCTGTATAGAGTTTGTACTGGAATAAACACACGCCCATGTCCTAAGTGTGTTTTGTCTCCGATTAAACTCAGATTAGAGTCACACATGTAAGCTGCAGCTGTTTGGAAACACATCTGTTCCTGGAAGCATTACACCACTTAAAGTAAATAGTGCATCTCCACAAGTGTTTGATCCACTTTCGCAACAATCGTTACCTAAAAGTCACAGTTTAATCATCTTTACAACTTCCCTGTAATCCACTTAACAAATGATTTATCTTACTTGCGGTCTAGAAACTTTTACTAATCTATATTTCCGTGCGATAAAGTGCGTAGAGACACTTTGCGGTTCACCTTCTGCACAGTGTCGACTTAACGCAGCATTTTCTTTGGATCAGAGAGGTGAAGAAGTTTTGAAAGCAGAGTGTGTTTATCACAAGACCCCCGGAGAAAACTGAAGTTAATGGCAAAATAATGATTTCCAATCCCACCCGAGTGTGTTTGGACGGCCGTGTGTTTATGGGAGTTGTTGCTGACCGTGCATGTATTATTTCAAAGTATCTGTGTGTGCACAGCGTGTGTTCAAAGTGCAAGCAACATGACAGGGTTTGGATCGGCCAGTCGGCTCTGCCGGTTCGTCTCGAGTGCTGAGGGTGCTCAGACCTGGTCTACCTTCTATTCTATCCTACACCAACACAAGTCTTTAAACATACACTATACACACAACATACATTAGCCTACTGTACATCCTTACTGAGCTGATCAGTCCCTGTTGAACTCCTCTGATTTATCAGTGCACTCCTACAACACTGTCGGACACATGATGGATGAAAATCAATGCAGGACAAGAAGAGATGACATCTTTTTTATTCCACTTATGCTTCTTCCTCATCAAAACCTGGTTCCTACATTACCCACAATGCAATACCATTGCAGCAGAGACGAGGAGCAGACTACAAAGGTCTGGTAAGTTCATCTCTCACTCCTTTAAGTCGACACCACTGACTGTAAACAAAGATGGCTGACGCCTCTCAACCAAATTATCCCAGATACTAGTGCTGCCATCTTTGACCTATACTGCAGCCAGCCACCAGGGGGCGACTGAGAGGTTTGGCTTCACTTTTAGGGAGCTGCCTTATCACTTTGAGAGTTGTTGAGGTCACATGACTCTAGGTTTGAATGGGTCTTAAACTTCTTCAAGAACCTCCAAAAAGTCCAGTCTCCTTCATATAGCACTTAGAAATATCATGGCCTGGAGGATCTTCACAGACCTTTTGCAGGAAGAATCTATGAACAGGAGCACTGAAGCTGCTCTGAAGACATTTATTCTCCAAAAAGGACAAAATGTTTGGATTCTGGAGGCTCCCCAGCCCCATCCAACCCATCTGTGTCTAACCTTCACTATTCCCCCCATATGTACAAAGATTTCTAAGAAAATAATGTATTTAGTGAATTTTATTCCTGCTGTAATCTCCAGGGTTGTCTCTTGAGAATCAATAAAATTAGTTTTATCTTTTTTTACGTCATTATCTGCTATTTACATAATTGGACCTAATGAAAGCTGAATAAAAGCAGAGCTTGCTGCTGCTGGCGTTGTCATACAGCACGTAGCACTAAGTGGAGTGAATTAATGGCAGTAGCCTTAGCGCTCGATGACAGGTTGAATAATCATTACAAACACAAACGGCTCGTACTATATTACGTCAGTGATGAAATATCAGTATCCATCTTGAGAGCTGGCGAGCTGTGTGTGTATATGTGCGGCTGATGGCCTTTTGTCTGTACACTGTTAGAAGCAGTGATTGATTTTCACTCATTTAAGCATGTATTTGGCCTGAAGCATCAAGTAAAATCACTTTCGCCCTCAGTACTGCTCTTAATCATGATTAAATAACATCTTTGTTTGACTTGGCCACCTGTCTTGGACTCAGAGAGATTTCATCAAAACAGAGCTTCTTTATCCAGTTTAAAATGAGATTGCACAATTTAAGGCTGACATCAAATCAGCCTGAATGATTTAGAGATAAATGCAGACGGGCTTTGCAGCACTTCCACCTGAGGAACTGTAGATTTTCTGCTGCTGAGTGTGATCTTTGACAAATCTTGACTTTTAAAAAAGTTAAATAAACAGAAAACTTTCTCTTTAACATCAGCGAGCGATTATGGAGAGGACTGGAGTCAAAGACAGCACCAGGTTATCTGATCTAAACTCATGTCTAACCTGTATCTACTGAAGATAAAGGGCTCTCTCTCTCTCTCTCTCTCAACTTAGATCTAAGAAATATAAAAAATGATTTACAGGAGAACTAACTATAAAGTGCTGTTATTGAATCAAATGCAAAATAGTAACTAAAGCTAAAAGATGGAGCTAGAAATCCAAGAGTTGTACCTGAACTTTGTTGCTAAACAAGTAACTTAACACTGATCTTACTTTAAAAATTAGGAAATTATACTTGAGACAATTCACCACACTTTTAATCCTGTTGTGTCTGTTCACACACATACTGATTCTTCTACACATGCAAACATCTCATGTACATGCACACATGTAGCACTCTTTCTGTGTCTCACACACACACACACACACACACACAGAGAGCAGAGGCAGCTCTCAGGGCAGTAATGGGAAAGTTGCTGACTGGGGGTTTGTCTCTGTTCCAGCTGTTCTCTGCTGACAGCAGCGTTTCTCTGGGAAAATCTAACGGACAAATGAACCCAGTAAATATGGACATCCAAAGGGAATCACAACAGCTGATTAGAGAGGGAAGCCGTGTGTGTGTGTGTGTGTGTTTGTGCTTCTAAATATGTGACAGATGAGTAACGTTATGTGTATGTATACACAGTGTATTAGAGAGAGACATAGACATACAGAGACAAGGGAAAGAGAGACTGTACTTCATGAGAGAGTGTTTAACTTTGTTTTTATATATGCATGTAATCACAGTCGTTCAGTGTGCAATAGATCAGCTGATTAGAAGAAAAGTGCGTGTTTGTGTAACATATCTCAGGATCTGGGTTTACTTAAGTGCTATTAAAAAGGTCTCAAAGATTTAAGAAAAATCAGTGAGACAAAAAGCAGCTGCAGAACATAACATGAAGAAATGATCTGAAATTATGTTATGGATTTCTTCACAAACTGAAGGGTGTGCAGAGTACACATGCACACACATTTACGCAGTTAACAGTGGTGAAACAGAGAGTTTGTTGGCTGGGAGTCGGACTCAGACCACAAGTATTATAATTCACTTTTTGTTAAAGTGAATTTAAACATTTTTCTCTGCTTAACAAATTCAATGGAGGCAGAGAGAGAGGGAGGGAAAGTGTGTGTGGTTTTATCTGTGAGGCAGATGCAGAGAGAGTGGTCGCTGTGATGATCTGCAATAAAACTATCATCACCATCTGACAGTGAGAGAGAGAAAGAGAGAGAGACCCCTCACTTTCTCTTCATCCCCTCTTCCTGCAGATCTCATCATACCAAACCAAAAATATGTGGATGTAACCATGACTGCTGAATGTCTCATCCCAAAACAATGGACATTAATCAATCTTCTGGTTTTGGTCTTTGGACCAGATGTTGAACTTGCTGCAGAGACTTTCTCTCATTCAGCCACAAGAGCATCAGAGACACTGATGTTGGTGATTAAGCCTGGTTCTGAAGGTGCTGGATCGTCATGTTGAAAGAGGAAACTGTACGCTGTGTAGGCTTTCCCTCTAAAAGCAGACGATTTGCGTCATCAGCCGACGTCGCAAATCCTCATAAATAATGTGAGTGTTTATAAAAACTAAAAATATCTGTAGATATGAAAAAGCCAGAGCAAATGAACCACAGGAAGATGACAAAGTATTAAACCAAAAACGACACCCACCCCTCCCTCTGAGTGCAGACGCTGAGTCATGTTTGTGATTTCCCTTAACTGGAAGTGAAGGGACACTATAGACAAAAGCTCCAGAATTACACAATAATATGTGGAGAGCAGTGTCCAAATATTTCTGGACACATATTATATTTCCTTTTTCTTCCTGTGAGATGTTGTCAACTACTCCTCTGCACTGAGTTTTCTTCCTCACACAAACTGTAGTTTTTGCATTAAGCAACAGTTACAAGCTTTAACCTGAAAGCTGAGCATCAGCGCTCGAAGCTGCAGCCTCAGTCATTTATTCACTTTTTACACGATTCATCTGCAAATATGAAGCTGATAAAGTATAAATCTACTTCACTCCCTGTCTCTTCTTTGTCTCTGTCTTATATTTCCTCTCACCTCCCTCTCCTCCCTCCATTTATCTCAGCTAACTTTATCTCCTTCACCCTCTTTGTTGCTCTCTGTCCTGCTCATTTGTGATTTATGGGTTAACAGGCGACTTGTCTGGAAGTGTTGAACTATGTCTTCCTCTCTGTTTCATCCTCCTCTGTTTAGTTTTTTTTTCTTTCTGGTTTCTCTGTTCCACAGACTGACTCCCTCAGTCTCTCTGCTCTGTAATTTCTGACTCATTCACAGGTGTTAATCACACTTCCTGAATTTACTGCAGCTAATTGTCAACTTTCAAGTTTCAAGTTCAAGCACTTTCTCCAGGGACTCTTCAGGCTCCTCCATTATTCCCATCATCATCTTCATTGTATAGTGAAGAAGCTACTCTGACTTGCAACAGAAAATGTCATGAATTATTAACAGAGTTTGGTGTGTTTGTTACAGCGACAGCACTTCCTGCTCGAGAAGTCGGGGATCATGGGTAAGATACATGGGTAGGCTTTGTTTTCTGCACATGAAAACAGAATTAATTACCACTCGTGGCTGCTCAGCAAAAATTACATTTTGTTGCTTTAATGTTGTAAAAAACTGGGTTCACAAAGCTAAACAAAGATGTCAAAATGTCTGGAAACAAATCTTGAGTAAAATCATGTAACCAGGGGATCCACTGATATTTAGAACATAAAGAGTTTTGTATATGCTTAATATTTTATTGCCTTTTTGAAATAAAGCCAAACCAACCATCCTGTTCATTGTGATGGTTAGAGGGGCTTTGTCAGTTTCCTCTGCTGCCAAACATGCTTTCTTGCTAAAAGCAGGTTGTGGTGATGGTCACGGAAAGTAACAAGATGAGCCGGCCAGGCTAGCTGGTTAGCATGCTAATTTGAGCAGAAGAAAAGAGGCGACAGAAGTGGAAGCAAAACACTGGTTGCTTTCCACCTCTGGAGACAGCTCCTAGTGAGTGAAGGAATGAAGTTTGATGCTAGCTATGTAGTGATAGCAAAAACCTGCAGATAGCCTCTTTAAAGTGAGCTGTCAGAAGTTTTGGTTTCTTTAAGGAGAAGAATTGTTTACTTTGAAGAGAAAATTAGTAAAATGGAGCTCAATTTTTCTCCTGTTAAAGAAAACCTCTTTTATCTGCAAGAAAAGATAATATCTAAACAAATCTCCGTGGTTTTAGTGAACTGCAGATACTGTCTGTCCTCTTTTATTTCTTTCCCTCTGAATCTCTGTCAGCTCGTCTGAAGTGTGTCTCCAGCAGCCAGTCAGATGCAGTGTTGATAACAGCCCAGTAATCAGCTGCAGAGATACCGAGGACCAGGCCGACCTGGCTCCCACTAAAAAGAAACTCCCGTAAACTGGTGTGTTTCTCTTTTTTTATGTGTCAGTTAAAGCGTTGCCTGAAAATGAGCCACATGTGGTCAGAGAGCAGCAGCAGAGAGATTATCCTGCTGCCCACGATAACATGACAAGAGATGCACAGAGCGGCAGCCAAAGAAGCTCAGAGCATACGGCCCTTAATCATTTGCTTGTGGAAGTTGTGGAAATCAGCAATTTACTCATCATTTCTTTAAAGAAAGAATCATTGAGTCTGGTGCCAACTACAAAAATAGAAACAAAGCTCCAAGTTATTTTAGTTAGTTTGGAGTTTATGAATTGTGTTTGTTTGTTGACACATTACACATTTAGCTCACCTGCTCTCCTCTAAATAAAAGTCTCCAGATTGTACTAACTTAGCATTTAGAAATAACTGTTAACTCTCTATTTTTTCTATGATTAGTGCCAAATTCCGACAGGTGATTGATAAGTTTGTGTCCTGAGGAAGGAGATGAGTCAAACGGCTCTTGTTACCTGTACGTGCAGTTTAACTACAGATGGTTTTGAGAAAGGGCTCATGAGTATTTAACCATGTATGGACGTGTACTTCAGTCTGCAGGCTGCCGTATTTGTTTTCCTGAATGATGCCCGTGTTAGTCACATTCACATGGAAATACACAGCACCCACAGACACACAAACCAAAACACACACTCTCCCACTCATGACCACAGCCACTTCCCCTGTGAGTATATTTCCTGCATTAGATTGGCTCTTAATGTTTTTAATTTTTGCTTTTATGGTGTCCACATCACTTCATGGATGTTGTGTAATTCTGTGGCTCTTCCTAAAATTAATCTCTATCTCATTAAATATAATAAAACAAACCCTCAAAAGTAAAAATGAACAAGACAACAATTTTTTAAAGCAACAGTATGACGTCTTGCTTGAGGTTTGTTATCACATTTTCAACACTGTGGTCGGTGTGTTGCAGCAGAAACACATGCCTGGTCTTATATTATCAGATCATAAACCAGCAGCTCCTCAGCCAGCACACGCCAGTCAAACCTTTATGAGCCGGTTTAAAACACTCAAACACACTCCCACCTCTCGTTGCACGTCTCTGTGGGATAATAATAAACAGCCTGCTGTGGTAAACCATTCCCAAGCATTCCCATCACTGCCTCCAATCCTCAATAATCATTCCCAACCATTCTACAGGGAATAAATGTAGAGAATCTCCAGAAACAAAAAAACCGGTAAACTGTTCATTTAGGATTTTGGGAGCGCTGAGTGCTCCAGTATGAACATCAGAAGACTGAAGACTAAAACTATTTATTCGTCCTACATCTGTCCCAAGCAGGAGGCTTTTGTGTCTTGAACACCTCAATAGGGATACAGACACACCTGCTCTGCTGTTATAGAAATCAGAGTTGTAGAGTTTTTAAATACTACAGCAGCACCTCCAAACCACCCACCACTGGGATTCAAAGCTTGGATCATTTTATTGAAAAAATACCAAAGACAGGCAGGAGGAGGAGAAGAGAAGGAGGAGGAGGAGGAGGAGGAGGAGGCAGATTGCAGACCCATATAATGGAGGAGGTTTAATTTGGTATTTCAAGAAGGAAGTCAATGATTCTGACACATCATGAAACTATTTGTCTTGAAATTGACAGCTTTACAGCTCTAAAGTTAATCTAGTCAAGTATGTGTGAGGACAACAGACTCAGACCGAAGAGGCCGTGCAGATATATCAGCCAATATGATCTTATTGGTATTAATACTGATATCTCTCTGTCTAGGCTGTATTGTAGTAGAAACAGTGTTGACATTAAACAGTCTGTCCAGCAGAGAACACTGACAAGTTGATTTAGAGACATTTGTGTTTTATTTAACACTATCACTAATATAATGTTATTAGATTTTATATTTCCAAATATCAATATCACTGTTATCAGCCATTTATATCAACAACTCAGGTTTTCTAAAGCTAAAAGGGGCAAAGGTGATGAAATGGTGCACTCTCTAATGGTGCAGTCACACACACAGGTGACTCTGCAGCCACGAAAGTGATAATTAATTTGTTATGCTTGAGTCCGAGCGGCCCTAGTTTTCACATCCAGAAAACAAAAGCCTATCAATCTGTTGGCTGTAGCTCCTGGAACATGTCCTAACAGTGCAGCATACCCAGATCCCAGCCGGAAATAGGAAACAAACGCACTCAAACCCTCAAGCACACCCTTGATATTTTCAAAGTTTCCTGGCTGATATCAGAGACAACGCTGGTTTTAACAACTTTCTAAGTCTTGAATTGACCTGTTGTGTCAGTATCGGAACTTACCGGGCCTGATTCCAGTTTAATCCACTGACTATCACCAGTTAGAAAGGGAGACTATATTACTTTTGGTGAATAAAGTGAAATGAAAATATGTAAATCGACAAGTAGACTGGAAATTATCCACAACAAATACCTTGCTGGGGCTGGGTGTACTTTTTACTTTCATCACAGAGGAATTTCTAAGCTTTCAACAAAGTTCAGTTTCTGCTTTTCCTCTGCAGTGCACTTTAACGCTTTTAAAAACCAGTTGCTGAACAAGAGCAGAGTTGTCATGTGTAGCTAGACTGAAGGAGGCCACTGGCAGAGTAATGGCTGTCATTAGGCCGTTATTAGTGCTGCGAGGCCTGCCTGAGCTGTTTGATGTGTAACAAAGGATGATGGAGCCTGTGAACAGCAGCTCACAGACCAGGCAAGCTCCAGACTCCAGTGTTTCCCCAGTGTACTGCAAACCCAAGGAATTAAGAAGTAGTAAAATAGCAAGGTTTAGAGGTGTGTGTAGATCCTTCTTTGACCTCTATTTGATCTTAATCTTTGGTGTTTTTCTTTGTGCTTTGTTTTTTAAAACCTGTATACCTGATGTTTTATAATATTTCACTCATAAATTTTTTGTTTTCAGATGTGATTGATATTCTGCTCGTCTAAAACACTGTCCCACTGTCATTGTAAATTACAACAAAACATTCACCAGTTACAAGCCTCGCCATGTGTGCTATAAACATGATTGTAGCTCATAACGAGGCACATGAAAACCTCAATATGAAAATTTATATCATAAAAAAATTGTATTTAATTGACATTTGACATCAACCAGAGTTAAATTGAAGTGAAGCAGAAAAGCTTCAATTAAACCTGCGTCCTGTTAAAAACTTTTCTTCATTTTGTATCCTTTATATTTCTAAGTTGCCGGCCGCTCGTCTTTCTCTCTTTGTCTCTGTGCAGAGGGTTATCACTGAACCTGGACCACATCAAAGCATTGTATTGTAGCAGCAGCTGATGATCAACCACAGTGGCTTCCTTGCTCTCTCTCTCTCTCTGCCCTGAGTCAGTCCATTTGGAAGTCAGTCATCGGCAGAAACCAAACAAGCCCCTGTTAACCACTCCTCACCTTACTGCTGTTTACAGACCCACTTGTCAAAACCACCAAACCGCCAGAGGTCACACAACATGAAACCAAAGAGAGTGGTGAAACTAGAGAAAACAACTTGCACTATTGCCTGTGCTACATTGGCAGAGTGTTTTAATGTAAGGTGTTGATTTTTATTGATATGTTGTGCCAAAGAAGAGGTCACAAACATGAGCCCTTAAATCAAAACAGTTGAAAGGAGGGAGTCAGATGAATGTAAAATTAAAACCCCAGTAGATGATGATTTGAAATACTTTTTTTCTGGACAGAAAGTAGTCTGTTGCCTTTTAAAGACTGTTTTATTTTAAAGCAATTCCCATCCATTGCTTTTTAGTTGATATATCCTTTATATTATGTTTATAAGGTGGAAGTGGTGTAATGCTACAATTACATTTACTCTCTGGGTTAGGGGTCAGTGGTTCATGCCTGATAAATGGGCGGGTCAGGTTTCATTGGGAACACAGCTGTTCAGTTCACGTCACTTCCCATTTTAAAACCGTAGGTGAAACAACATCACAAACGCCGCACTTGATGCTCCATCATCTGCGCCGTGCTCTGAAACCTGACTGAAGTGAAGGACCCCCAGCTTCAGGATCTACTTGCATCTCCTGAGCGGAGAGGAAACATTTGCCGCCAAGACCATATGAACGCATCACTGAGAAGTTTGAACAAACAGAGCGAATCGTATTGAGTCCGTGAAGGGGGTCATGACTGAGATATTTTCACTGTAGTTCGATTTATTATGAGATGGGGTTCTGGTACAAAACTTGTAAGTCTTTATCTCTTCTGTCACAAGAAACTTTGTTCTGTAATCTACTACTCTACTGAATTAATGTTAAACAAGTCTCTTTATAGTTATGTAGGCACTATTTAAGATTTTTGTCATTTTTCAAGCAAAATCTCAAAGAGTTTTGGGCTGTTGATCAGACAAAACAAGCACTTTAAATGTCAGTTGTGGACAGGTGTCTTTGAAAGAGACTTGCTAACAAAGGACAGGGACCAAGAAAAGAGTGGAAATGTCTCGAACAGCAACATAAAGGACATTTATGGATGAACCAAATTATGCAGAATGCTTTCATTCAATCTGGTTTAAAGGTAAGAGTAAAGACATCTCAGCACCCACAAGGACTGATTATTGGGGATTTAATTCACTTTAACCTTAAAAAAACACCTTAAAATGTTTTGAAAATAACCCAGTGGGAGAGGAGGATAAAAGGAGGTGAAATTGAGACGAAGACAGTAAAGGAAAACTAAGAGAGGAGACACGTGAGTTATCTTTATCTGAATTAATTCAAAGCAGTGATGAGAGGATTACGACAACATGGACTGACAAGCTAAAGTCAAGGAATGGTTTAGACACCAATGCCGATTGCACTGGAACCCTGAAGGTCAAAGGTCAGCACAGCCCTCCCTCTGTCTCCTGTCGGAAAAGCAGACCCTGCTCTGGCCTCACGCCCTCTGAGTTTTAACAGGTGGTAAACACACCAACACACACAGGCATGTAGCCACTTATACAGCAACACATTAATTCACATAAACACACACTCACACTACATATCTCAGAGGTCCTCGCCGGCCAATTTGACCATAATTTCTGCAGATACAAATCTTTCTAAGTGCAATTCAACCCCTTAGCAACTAGAGAAACAAATCTCTGTGGGTGCAGAAATAATGTAGCTCTACCGCTTCCATTTGCTGGAAATGCATCTAAACCTGTGTAATCTATCAATCGCAATCTGAAATCATTGTTAAGATGAGGAGATCTGATTGGAAATAACCGTGAACTGCCTTTTTATTATTACTTCTCAAGCAGAGTTTATGCAGAGTTTGATCCTGCATGCATGCTTGACACTACACAAATGGTAAATGGACTGTATAAAAGTGCTTAGCAGCTATCACCACTAAAGTGCTGCACCAGGTCATACTCACCTACTTCCACACAAACATTTATATAGTGTTTATTCTACACATATACAGTGATGAACACCAATGGTACGCCATTGGGGTAATTTAGGGTTCGTATTCTACCATGATACGCTTTTTACGTGACTGGAAGACAGATCGAACCACTGACCATCCAATACAAGAACGAACTGAGATAGAACACATATGGATCATTTGAAAAGGTAAACTGAACAAAATCAAACCTTTATGGGCAGAGAATAATACTGAATGGAGAGATTAAGGAGGACAAATAACTGCCTTCAAAGTGCATTCTTCACCGAGCCACAGAATCAACTTTACAAAGCCAAAGTTTAAGGCTATGTTATTATTTATATTATTTTTATTTAATATAGAATTGAATATAATTACAGTAGAAGCTAACTCCTCAAAGCCCTCATGGATACACCCAAATATCTTAGAAAGCGCTAAATAACCAGAAGTTAACGGAGTATCTTCTGTCAGAGATATCCATACTACCGACTTCTCAAACAGAAGCGCTTACTATTCATGCCACCGCCTCTCATTCTTCTGTAACGCTTGGGTTCAGATTGTACGATGATGAATGGGGACTCTAACACAGATTCCTTTCAAAATGTTTTTGCTAATCTGATTTCAGCGATCAACATCATCTGGCCGTTTGAAATTCACTTCAATCTGACATCACAAAAGTCTGACTGGTGTTTAACTATCGATGACAGACAAATAACTCGTAAAACTACCAGAAGGCAATGGCCTGTCAGAGTCTGTACAGTTCGGACTACGTTGCACATAAATACACACGCTGTTTCTAAATGACTGGGGTTTATTCTTTGAACCAGTAATCAAAACCACTGACAGCCCGTGAGCAGCCAGTCGTCCAATGAGAAGGCGTTTTCACCGATATCTGGATAAGTCCAGCCAATATTCATGTCACAACCGCTAGAAACGTTAACTGCGTGCAGCAGATCTTCTCAACACTATCAACAGACAAACCACCGCTTGATTTACGTGCACACGTTAGTGAGTCCCACATGGTGCATTACATCCAGCTGCAACTACAGCTGAAGAGGACAGGGCTTTCGTTTTCCTGGTAGATATTAGTAGCTTCTGAGTAGCGAAACTATGGTCAAGGAACAACCAGAGTAACTGTGAAACTTACACAGCAAAGAAAAAGAGCTTCGCCACAGAAACCATAGTAAACAAGAGGAATCGGATGAGTATCTAGATGGATGGAGCTCCAGGACTAAAGAGGTTCAACTGACAGTCAGTTGTTGTTATTTAATTAGAGCTCAAAGCTTTATCCAGTAAAAACTTAAGATCTACATGATGAACACTTTGTCAATATGGGCCTATTGACGGCCCAGAGTAGCTGCTTTGTATCTGTTAGAAGCTAACATGATTAAACAAGGTGGTTATTGCACCTGCAAACACTCAAAGTACCACAGTGCCTAACTAGGATCCCTCACAGAACTGCTGCATGTCTACAGACTCTTTGCCAGAAGGTTCAGCTGCTGCGTGTTCTGTCCACTGCTGCAAGACTTTGATTGCTGGTACACCACAGGCTTGGCTGTAAGCAGTGTCATGGAGGGAAGTCAGTGAGGGCTGTAATCCTTTGTTGTTAAATTATAACCCTACTAAGGATCATTCATGTAGGGGTACAACCATGGACCGCCTACTTGTTGTAACACCTGGCAGTGAGGCCTATCACTGTCAGGTGAAAGACAAGACGTACAGTGAAGAAAGAACGCGGCATGAAAAATGGGGAAAATATAGAAGAAACTGAAGTGAGAAAATGAAGGTGTTATAGGAAAACCTCCTGCTTTAAAACAAGCGGAGGTAAAACCCAGAAGGAATGATGGATGATTCACTCAGCGTCAGGGAAAACCCAGACCTTGTTCACCAGAATATTTAGTAGTCACAGACTCATAGTTGATCTTGTACACCCTAAGAAGGGTCAGTTTTCGCAGCATGTTAATGAATTTTGAACGGTCAAGACCTTTTCTTCTGCATGATGAAAGATAATGAGGTCAAGGCTGTATTATATTAATATGCAGCGACAGTCAGAGCCTCTCCATCAGCCAGATGGAATTATTATAGTTTGTTAGGAAAGTCAGGCGAAACACTCACTGCTTTTCTCCTGATTGAAACCAGCTGCCACTCATCCAGAGTCATAACCCAAAACTTTGATCTCGGACCTACAAATGAGCTCACAACAAAATTCAGCTGCTACAATCTGCAGTAACAACACATACAGATATACACACTGCGATGGCAGCTGCTGAGCAAGTCGTAGCCTGTGTTGAAAGAATCCTGAGTTACAGCACTGCCCATGTCCAACACATTTCTTTTTCAACACATATTGTCTTGTTTCTCCAGGTTTATCAGGGCGGTTTAACAGTCCAGGAGGAAGAACCATCTGGCAGCATGTGGTAACACACACACACACACATGCATGCCATATCATACCCAACACACCTACCATTTTCTCCTGTTGCATGTACCCAGTGGCATGTTTGGCCTAAGATACGTGGTTATACTGAAGCAGTCGTACAACACTTGAGTATAAATCAAAACTCTACAAACTTCTACCGTTTTTCAATGAATATCAAAGCACCAAACTTTATCTGTCCTCATTGATGCAAAGTTAAGAAGCTTTTTTCTTGGACCTGTCAATGTACTTGTCTTTTCTACAAGCACTACTATGCACAAAGTATAAGGAAGACCGCTGCCTCTTACCTTCTGCAGCCACTGCGTGTTGTTTCCACCGGCTCTCCAGGCGCTGTAGAAGCCCGCCGACTGGTCCCTTATCTACTGGCGGCGAGTCTCTGCACCACACTTGTCCTGCTGCGAACTGCCAGATTGTTCAGTCTGCGCCGGCGATCCTCCGGCCTGCATCCTGCCCAGCTCTGGGAGGATAGAAGGTAGCTGCACTGGCCATGTTGGATGCGTGGTACTTCCTTTTGTCTGCACCTCTCTCCTCCTCCTCTCGCCACCGCTGCCTCTCTTTGGCTTTTCCAGCTCCTCCGCCTAAGGCCACATAACCGCTGGAATCAGCACCACTGATATAGTCTCCAGAGCAGCAGGAGACCAAGAACCCCGGGCTGAGACGGAGCTGTGCATGATGCTCTTCTCAACTGTGCAAGCAGTGTTTTCTCCAGTGCGAAGAGAGGGTCAAGAGAGGCTGCCCACGCTTTGACCCCAATTCACTTTATGACAATGGTGTAGGATTCATGTATGAGTCTGCACCACCGGGGCCAATCCATGAGATCTGGATCCTGACCCAAGTCTCTTCAGCTTGTTCTCTTTTTTTGCAGTGCAGAAATGGATAGACACCTGCTCTTCGGTTCACATTGAACTGACGATGGTCAAGCTTCAGATCCATTCTTCGCCTCTTCCTCTCTTTGTCCTTTAATTCTCCTGTGGTCAGGTCGTCCAGTTGATAGATTTTAGGATGGGTCCATTGATTTGACTCCCAAGCAGGTCTGTCATAGTTTTCTAGAAACTAACCTCTCCTTAATGCACCAGGTGCAGGTCCAGACTCTCTAGGAAAATCGGATCGAGGAAGAAGCAGAAGAGAAAAAATCTAAAAAAAGGGTGAAATTATTTGGAGGATGGGGAATAGGAATGTCCAAACTGATTTAGAGAATAAAAGAAAGTTAAAAGGAGAAAAGAGATTAGAGTTGTATGTAAATGAGAGATGACTAGAAATGTACTTCCACTCCTCAAACGCTCCAGGAATAAGAATAAAGAAGCAGAGAAAAACAATCTTTTTCTTCCCATCCTTGCTGGTGCTCCAGCGTTTCAGAAGTACAAAGAGAAGTACTTCTGCCCTCTTACCTGGGGCTGGCTGAGAAAGTGAGGAGGGAGTCAGGGAAGAGGGGAGGAGGAGAGATGGAGAAGAAGAGGAGGATGAGGATATAGGAGACTGAGGAGTTTCTATTAGAGAATCTCTATTTGTGGAGAAGAAAGGAATGAGAAGAGTTGCAGTGCAAAGGAAGATAAAGGGAGTGAAAAGATAAGAAATAGACAAACACTGAAAAGAGGGGGCAGGAAAAGAACTTAAATAGACAGACTTAGAAAGACAGAAAGAAATGACAGATAGAGAAGAAAGGGAGATTCAACAGGGTTTAGAGCTAAGGTACCTCTTTCCTGACTGATCTTCCAGCTCTGCCTTGTATGGTATTGTATTCACTGACCCAACTGAAGCTGGAGATTTTACTTTGTCCTTCTGAATGCTTTCATCTGGGGCATCGTGGGAGATCAGGGCCGAGAACCCATTCCGCCTGACTCTCTCTCTCTGTCGCTGGAGGTACCCTTCTCTCTCTGCCTCAGTTTCATCTGTCCCATACCGCTTCTGCACACCAACATGGAAATATACAGATTAGTTCCAGACAGATGGTTAGCCCAGGCTTGTGAAACACAAGCCTACATGTGGTGGGACAATGTGAGATGTCATTCATGAGTTTATTTTAAAGGAGGTAAACCGTTCTGCAGAAGCACTGATACAAACATAGTACTTTTAGACAGAAAAGACACATTTGCAGATAAACCCTAAAATGTATTTAAAGAGTTCAACTTGAAGAATAAAGGAAGTAAAGAATAACAAAAGAGCAAGGCAGATTTCTGAGTAGGCTGTGTTATTGCACCAGCCTCTGCTCATCAAAGGAGTATCGAGGACAAAAAGCCTCATCATCTCACCTCACCCTAATTTATTTATTTTGATATAATACAGTCTATTTTCAGCTCGGCTCGACTGGCCCATTGTTACTGCCAAAGGCATGACAGTGCGCTTTAGTTTAAGTGGGACGGGTCCTTCTCTGTCAGCAGCCAATTGGGTCCTTGGGGGGAAGGCAGAGGGGTTACATAGCGAATGGCTTCTGCCCCCAACCAGAGATCATTCTCATGGGAACAGGAGTGGATGGAGGCCTGATGCACAGAGCTATGAGACATAGATGGTGTTCCACAAAACCTTCTATTTTGTATCACTTTGTTTCTTGCATTCAATACATGGTCAAACTTTCTCATGTCGAGGTAAAAGCTTCCACTTAGTTCTGGTGCCACTAGAGGCAAAACATATGAGTTTTAATTCACCTGTGTGCGCAGAGATAATGCTTCGAGTGCTATGTCCAAAACCGGGTGGGTGTTGGGTGATAGTTGACCACCAGACGATGCAGCTTAGGACACATCTTCAGTTGTGTAATGTAATGAGAATACGTTGTTAATTACGATTTGGAAAGTTATGGTCACAGCATGTTGATACAGAACCTATCAGCAGTCATGTTCACAGACAACGGTTTGTTTTCCACCAAACATCAGATCTTGCAGCATTAATATCCACCTGTAGTGAATCTAGCTTTATTGGGAACTGTTTTATGATCCTGTTTAGACTCTAGCACAAATACTCATGATTTACTGTATAGCTTTAATTACGTCGCTTATTTATATCAGTGATGATATCTGAATGAGCTACTTGTCCAGGCAGGCAGTATTTCATAGAAAATACTGACCGTTTCGAAAAGTCGATCGTAAAAGATGATGCAGCCCAAAATAAAAAACAATAGTCATTATTAAAACCAAAAGACCAAAGCCACTGACAGAGCCAATTCAGATTACAAACTGATGATATAGAATACAGAGACGATGGAAGACCAAAGGAAATTAAAGTTTATTCCCAGGTGTCAAGTACTGACACAAACAACCTTATTTGTTTCATTGAACGTGGTGGTTTTCGCCTCAACAGGTTGTTTTTGGCTTCCAGTTGTGCTGGATCTGGCTCAAAAGTACAGTTTCGCCAGAGACTTCTTGTTGCCTTTTCACCTGTGTGCCATGTTTGTGCCTCTGCACAGCAAACCGTCAGGATTTGTTGTGTGTTTTGGGACCGATAACAGCGTAACCGGAACGAAGCATGAT